>JZKD02S2270282.1:255245-265476 GCA_000966675.3 Picea glauca | reverse complement strand
TTGAAAGCCTTGTCAATCTAAGTGTGTTTATGCATGTCTTGAGTGAGTGAGGTTTGATTTAGTCATCTGACTTGATCCATTTGAGTGAATCATTGAGATATTAGTTAAGTTACCAAGCATCTCTGAGATACAACCTAAGAGAGTTTCCTAGACTGATAACAATAGGATACCCTCAAGTTACACCAATTTTCTCTCCTTTTACCTTTCCTCTATTAAAGTACAAAGTACAAATTGCGCGATAGCGCTTATGAAATAATATTTTTTATTTTATACACATGCATTAAGAGATTTTATGTAAACAAAAAATTTACTCTTTAAATGGAATAGTAGAAAAATAACAAAATAGATATTAAGAAAAATACCTCTTCATTGGTTTGTTGACACATATTAGTTGTAATGTAGTCCAGTTTGTTGAAGCATATCAATTGTAATGTAATCCAACGAGTAAAAGGAAGATTATTCCAAGCATTCTTCCCCCCACTCGCCCAAAGTGAAACATAATTATCCTCCCTACCAACTAGGATACTAGCTAGCTTCCTAGCTCCAAGAAACCTTATGGTCTTTAGGCCCTCCATTCTTGTGACTCCAAGAACAACAATGCACATATCTTCTAAGAAAATTTTCACAATAAATATCTAATCCAAGAATTCACCAAAATTCCGACATGCTCTAACCTCACAACATTTTCCCCCTTTCATCCCTATTTTTTCTTCATAGTTATCAAGTTTTCCTACCCCTTATCTAATCCCCCCTCTGCCAATTGGCCATCTTCATACCTTATCTAGATTGTTTTGGGAAAAAAGTTAAAAAAAATATTAAAATATTAAATGATTTACATAAAATAACAATAAATAGAATGCAAAGTCATGCAACTAGACAATTGTCTCCAAAATTTATGACAACTCATCATACCCATTTAATTTGTCATACCAACTAATAATCAAAGTCAATGAAGGTGTTTAATTCTACTAGATATTTATGAAATATCATTGAAATAATCAATGAAGGTATCTAATGTTACTAGATATTTATGCATGCAATATAAGTTATACGATTGTTTAACCAAATATTGAATAATCTAGTTTAGTACGTAAGACATTAACTAAGTGTACTAGTGTACATGTGTAGAGTATGTATATGTAGTTAGTGGACACATATCCTGCACATGTACTAAACATAAATAAGCAATACCTCTAGTTCATAGTTCAAGTATCATCACAACAAAGTAGGTAGGACAACAAATCAAGTAATGCATCATTCAATAACTTAACCAACAAAATTACAATAATTCATCAATATTTTATCATCACATTTAAAAATATAAAAAAGGAATCAAAATGAGTGTTTTGGAACCAAGTAAGAAAACAAGAGTGCCGCATCTAATTCCCAAGAAGTATTCTTGACTAACATCAAATCATCCTTCCTTCCTAACTTGCTTCCATCTTCCATCCTATCCTTTCCTCTGTTGGACTAAGCTAGATCATCAACTATATTGACCTAACTCTAGATAGAACCCATAAGTGGAAGTGTCACACATATACACCAAGCTTCCCCAACATGAAAATAGAAGTGTCCATCACATGTCTAGAGGATTGTGGCTTAACACAACCCTCCCACGATTCCAGGTTTCGAAGGATACATGGTGGAAAATGCATCCACCCCTCCTGATTGAACTAGGGTCAACACCCTATATCAAGTCATGTTATGCAACTACTATTCTTAGAGTCACGCCATCGAATAATCACTCTAGCAAGTTGTGCATCCTGTCAAAACCATAGTTACCAAATCTCATAGAAATATTTGAAATCATAAGTAAAACGTATAGTACACATTATGTTCCTAATGTCTACAACACTTACAATCATTTGACTATTACATAGCTCACCAACCTGTAGGTTATCTCACTGATACTCATATCCATGTAGATACATCACAGATTTCATATGAGAATCCATATTTGTATTGACATTTACAACATAATTTTGAGTTGGTATCCATGTAATGAAATTCCACATTTAATTTTGCATATTTGAGAAAATCACATAATTGTCATCATCATGAACATACAATAGTAAAAATAACATTATGCAACACATAAATAGGTCCATTTATATACATCTCAAATGTCTATATTAGTCTAACTAATCCCAAATAGTTAATAAGCAATGGATTACTAAGATGAGTAAAATTGAAGGTCACAATTATTTAGATTGAGCTTGTGGTTCATAAAAGGTGGACCACTTCCTCTATGCATGTTTTATCTATTTCTCGAGATGCTTGCCCATTTAGTCCACATTATATTTTAATTTTAAATGTCTTACAAAATATATAAATTTAAATTTATAAATTTGATTATTTAGATTGAGCTTGTGGTTCATCAAAGGTGGACCACTTCTTCTATGCATGTTTTATCTATGTTTAGAGATGCTTGTCCATTTAGTCTACATTATATTTTAATTTTAAATGTCTTATAAATTATGTAATTTAAATTTATAAGTTCGATTGATAGTTTTTAATTTTTGGTTTTAAAAAAATGTAATTAAATTTGGAAATGAGTTTCTCTCAAAAATCTAGAAAGATAGAGCATATCTAAAACAATTTTATCACTTATGACCTCAAAATTTAAGGCAATACATTCTATCTTATTCTCCTCATAGAAGTGAGCCTAGCCAAAATCATCATCGACAAAATGATGCCTAAACTCTCTGATTAATCATTGGGGAATAAAGAAAGGAATAATAAATTTAATGAGAATATTTGGTGCGATAAAGAATGAGAGGATAAAAGAAAATTAAGATACTATAAGGAAGTGGTTAACCCTAATCTCTAAGATCAAAAGTATCTCTTTGTTTTGACTAGCTTAAGGAGGAGAATAAATATTGCTAAAATAAGAACCAATTCCCATGAGATGCATAGTGAAAATGGACATTGGAAAATTCTCAAAACACCATGACATGAAAGAATCTGTCACCTTTGTGGCATTCAAAGGGTTGAAGATGAAAATCACATTCTCCTATAGTGCCTTAAGTATACCCAAATTAGATCTCAATTTCAAAATATTTGTCACAACATCAACCTTCCTAACCCTCTAATTTTGGAACACCAAAATAAATTCTAAAGAAGTCCAAGTAATATCTTACCTTTCTTAAAGTACATACCCTACCCCGCTCTGGATTTGAACATGTGACCTCTTAGGAGGAAACACATGTTCTTAACCACTAGGCCCACTCATGATGTATAAAATTCTTAAATTATTATTAATATAAATTTAAATAATATATATATGTGTGTGTGTGTGTGTAAAATGATTTTATTAATAATTTTAAAATTAAATATATTAATATAAAATTTATTAAATTATTATTAATATAAATATAACTTTGTGTTTTCAATAAGGTGTAGTTGGGTGGTTGAGAAGAATAAACTCATAATAAATATAGTATTACAATAGATTTATAAACTTGAATAGGAAAAAAAAACTCTAAAAAAATAGTACATTAATATATATTTTAATTAATTATTTTCAATTAATAATTTAATTAAATTTTTAATTATAATTTTAAATTACTTTTTTTCAAACAAATTCTAAACTAATTAAAAAATTATTTCTAAACTAAATATAATCAAATGTACACATCCACATTGTGAAACCCATGATAAATTTTATCCATTATACATTCTCAAATATATATGTTTCCAATGTTGAATAAGTATTTAATACTATTTAAGTGATTGAGGGGTGAGTTAGCCATGAATGCATATTCTTCATATCTCTTAAATGAAACTACTTCTTAACATAATTTTCATTTATTTGTTTTTTATTAGTGTTGTCTAACTGTTATAAGTTTTGTTTTTTTAGTCGGAATTTGGTGGCATAAATCTCTACGAAATCACAATTTTATGTTGTTTAAATTTCATTTTGAATGTATAAATGGATTAAGGGTGCTCAAAAATCCTTGGGATACTAGGAGTATACACAATTAACCACTCAAATATGAAGATCCAATAATTTCTACTCAGATTTTGGGAAAAAATGAACATAAAATATCCTAACTGGCATATTATATATTGAGACAAAGTTAGGAAATAACAAAGATATAAAAGATATAAAAAATAAGAATATGATGAGATATATGGAAATGTTAAGTGAATAATGAATACTCTTTATTAATAGTAGAACTAATTAGAGTTGAAAATTATAAATTTGTCCAATCTCACTCATTTCTCATTTCCGGTATCAAAATTGGTCTATCAGAGTTTAAGAAAAATAAGAGATTACTTGGATTTCTTTAAAATGCTATTTCGATGCCTGAAAAGCATTAAGATAAGTGTTACAAGATCACTAAAGTTTCATTTATTTATTTTTTATTGGTGTTGTCTAACTGTTCTAAGTTTTGGTTTTTTTGGTCGGAATTTGGTGACATAAATCCCCACGAATTCATAATTTTATGTTGTTTAGATTACATTTTGAATGCAGAAATGGATTGGGGGTGCTCAAAAACCCTTGGGATACTAGGAGTATACAAAATTAACCACTCAAATATGCAGATCCAATAATTTCTACTCGGATTTTGAGAAAAATTGAACATAAAATATAATAACTGGCATATTATATATTGAAACAAAGTTAGGAAATAACAAAGATATAAAAAATAAGCATATGATGAGATATATCGAAATGTTATGTGAATAATCAATACTCTTTATTAATAGTAGAACTAGTTAGAGTTGAAAATTATAAATTTGTCCAATCTCACTCATTTCTCATTTCTGGTATCAAAATTGGTCTATCAGACTTTAAGAAAAATAAGAAATTACTTGGATTTCTTTAAAATGTTATTTCAATGCTTAAAAAGCATTAAGATAATTGTTCCAAGATCACTAAAGTTTCATTTTTGTTTTTTATTGGTGTTGTCTAACTGTTCTAAGTTTTGTTTTTTTTGGTCAGAATTTGGTGACATAAATCTCCACGAAATCACAATTTTATGTTGTTTAAATTGCATTTTGAATGCATAAATGGATTCAGGGTGCTCAAAAACCCTTGGGATACTAGGAGTATACAAAATTAACCACTCAAATATGCATATCCAATAATTTCTACTCAGATCTTGGTAAATATTGAACATAAAATATCTGAACTCACATATTATATATCGAGACAAAGTTAGGAAATAACAAAGATATAAAATATATAAAAAATAAGCATATGATGAGATATATCGAAATGTGAATAATCAATACTCTTTATTAATCGTAGAACTAATTAGAGTTTCAAATTATAAATTTGTCCAATCTCACTCATTTCTCATTTCTCGTATCAAAATTGGTCTATCAAACTTTAAGAAAAATAAGAGATTACTTGGATTTCTTTAAAATGTTATTTCGATGCTTGAAAAGCATTAAGATAAGTGTTCCAAGATCACTAAAGTTTCATTTATTTATTTTTTATTGGTGTTGTCTAATTGTTCTAAGTTTTGGTTTTTCTAGTCGGAAATTGGTGACATAAATCCCCACGAAATCACAATTTATGTTGTTTAAATTGAATTTTGAATGCAGAAATGGATTCAAGGTGCTCAAAAACCCTTGGGATACTAGGAGTATACAAAATTAAATATGCAGATCCAATAATTTCTATTTGGATTTTTGGAAAAATTGAACATAAAATATCATAACTGGCATATTATATATTGAGACAAAGTTAGGAAATAACAAAGATATAAAAGATATAAAAAATAAGCATATGATGAGATATATCGAAATGTTATGTGAATAATCAACACTCTTTATTAATAGTAGAACTAATTAGAGTTGAAAATTATAAATTTGTCCAATCTCACTCATTTCTCATTTCTGGTATCAAAATTGGTCTATCAGACTTTAAGAAAAATAAGAGATTACTTGGATTTCTTTAAAATGTTATTTCAATGTTTGAAAAACATTAAGATAAGTGTTGCAAGATCACTAAAGTTTCATTTTTTTATTTATTGGTGTTGTCTAATTGTTCTAAGTTTTGGTTTTTTTAGTCAGAATTTGGTGACATAAATTTCCACGAAATCACAATTTTATGTTGTTTAAATTGCATTTTGAATGCATAAATGGATTCAGGGTGCTCAAAAACCCTTGGGATACTAGGAGTATACAAAATTAGCCACTCAAATATGCATATCCAATAATCTCTACTCGAATTTTGGGAAAAATTGAACATAAAATTTATGAACTGACATATTATATATTGAGACAAAGTTAGAAAATAACAAAGATATAAAAGATATAAAAGATATAAAAAATAAGCATATGATGAGATATATCAAAATGTTATGTGAATAATCAATACTCTTTATTAATAGTAGAACTAAATAGAGTTTCAAATTATAAATTTGTCCAATCTCACTCATTTCTCATTTCTGGTATCAAAATTAGTCGATCAAACTTTAAGAAAAATAAGAGATTACTTGGATTTCCTTAAAATGTTATTTTGATGCTTGAAAAGCATTAAGATAAGTGTTCCAAGATCACTAAAATTTTGATGACTGAGAAGGTTAGGATTCCAAGAAAGAGTTCAAAGTGTCTCAAATTGATATTTATTCTTATTCTTTTAGTCTCTATCCGTAATATTTGTTTTTCGATTCCTAATTATTGCCTAGTTTCCTTCATTTCTGGCTTCATTTACCTTTTGAACCTCCTTCCTTCATTTATCTTGATCTTCTGGAATGAGCTATTCATTTATAAATATTCCAAACCCTTTTAAGCTCATAGTTTTACTAAGTATGTTGTATTTATGGGCATTAGAACTTACCATAACCCAAATCAACCTATATTTATGTTCAAATATTTTTCTCAACCTTTTTGCTTCTATAAGGTCATTGGTTTCAATTTGATATTTATTTTTTAATTCCTCCTTGACTATTGGTAACGTGTCATCACATTTTTGTTCTTTTATACAAAAAATTATTAGGTTGAAGGTTGTTTTGTTGCACTCATGGTATAACTCTATGAGTTTATTTATTTCCTATTTGATAGGTTTGATATCCAATTTTTGTTCCACACTATTTAGGGCCAAATTGTTAATTTGATTTTCTTCTAGATCTTTAATTTTGTCCCAAAGATTGTTATTTTCTTCGACCTCTTATTCATGCTTTGATTATTTTTCTTCTTGGTTGTTTTTTTCTATTTCTTGTAACCTAGCCTCCATTTTTGTAGCTGAGTCTTAAATCCTAATAGTTTATTGTCTATTTGTCTCTAAATATTATCTTCCAAGGATCTTAATTTATTATCAAGCATTGCTACTAACTCACTTTGAAATGTGGCTTCTCTTTATTCTCTATGTTTTTCTATTGATTCTATATATTCATGCAAACAATGTAGGGTTACTTTGTTAGGCCTCCCTCTATTAGATTTAGGTATCAACGATGTATTACTCATATTGAAAAGAAAAATAAATAAATAAGAAACTTGTGAATATTATTAACAGTAGGGTTTGAATAGTCACAAACGTGATTTAGTTACAACAAATTAGATTTACCGTAGACCAAATTCATTGTAGACCCATCGAATTATTCACCACATCAATTCACCGTAGATATACCAATTCACCCATAGAGGTTAAAATGTGCATGCATTATGTATGCACCATAGAGATAATATTCACCACCATATCTATTCACTGCAGAGATATATTACAGTAAAATGTTTGAAACACTATCTTTTTAATAATATATTTCCAAAAAATATTGTCATTATTTAATTTGTCAAATTTTAATTTAATTATATGTTTTTTCCTTACAAATTTATGCGAAATTTAATAAGTGATTTTTTTCACAACAACTATTTCAACCTCAAATATATAATCTTGTTTTAATATTCTAAAACAAGGATATAAACATGATTTACACTAAACATATTTTATCTCACTTTTTTTCTGGAAAATTATTATCTCAGTTATTTTGGAAGTCTGCAACTAAATATTTGAAACACATTTTACATGCCTCTGTGTTCCCAACAAGTGTTTTTATCCAATTTAATTAAAGTAGAAAATTAAAGATACCATTTTGAAGATTAAACATCCATAGGTATCCCGCGTATTTTTATAATTTACTGGTTATGCAATTTTAATACTACTTATTATCCCATAGCCTATGGATAACTAAGGAGATTATGTCTTGAGGCCCACAGGTCCTAGACATGGAGTAATGAGAGCTAGATCAATTTGACCATGGCCATGGAGGGCTCATCCTTTTCTTCTTCAACGCCTCCACTTTGTTAGCAACAACAACATCCATCACATCCACCTAGTCCTGCAGCAGAAATGTGTCTTGCTGCATGAGTTAATGAGTTCGGGTATCATGGTATGTGTCACTTTGATTCTCAAAACATTTGAATATGTGCATTTAATTCTTTTTTCTTCTAACGTGTGCTTGGACCTTATTCCTTTCCACTTGAACACACCTGGGGAGAATCACAGGTTTCCCTAGTAAGTTGGTTCCCATAGGGTTTGAGTTTCTACTAGAGGGATTCATGAAAGGTCATCATTCGTTCCCACCATACTTGCCACTTTTCATCTTTTTCTCGCTCATCCATCTCATACACTGGTTAGCGAATTGGGTTGGCCAAACTATCGAAGGGTTGTACCTTATCTTGTGGGAAGAATGGGCTAAAGGCCCAGAGGGTAAAAGTAGCTGGAAAAAGATAAAATACAAAAGAATGAAACCTTGAGATGATTCTCCTAGGGATCCCCAAGAAAGAAATAAAAATCTTCTCAGCAAGAAACAGAGGAACCCATAAAAATAATAAATCAATACCTAGTTGGAGGATAGGGGGTCTCATCATGAGCCAACCTATTAGGTCCATGGGCATGTAATGGTATTACACTACCATTCAGCTGGTCACCACGCACGTGTAGTGGCTATTGGTGGCATAGCCAAGAGAAAGGGGGTCTCATCACAATCCAAACTTTTCATTTTCGTGAAATGCTTATGGGTATTATTGTTACCACTGGTCACCAGGCGAGGCAAATGTCCCCTAATTAGCCTCTTGAAAGAAAAAGTAATAAGAATAAAAGATAAAATGCATGAATGGGCTTGGAAACATTTGCATTCATGACAAGGTGGAACTCACAAGGGAAGAGACAGATTAGGGGTTTGCACTAGAGAGAGGAGGACGTTACACCAGGGACAACCTAGCAGGCTTGGACCCAAGGGGGGTATTTCCATTTTCACCTTGATGTACGCCTTGGAAGGCCCATGATGTCACCTAGGTCACCCATGATGTCACCCAACATTTTGGATACTTTGGAGGCAATTATGTGCCAAGTGGCACATGTGGAAGGATCTTGAGGCCTAAGGAGGCCTAACGTTTTGCTCCAGGAGGCCAATGTTACCATAAAAGGGCCTAACGTCACCCTAAAAGGGAATGAAATCATCTTTACAACTTGATTTAGGGTTTTATTATGACATTTTATGTAAAAATTGGATATTATGTGTAACTGGCCATGCCAGCCTTTTTGACCTAATTCTGGTCATTAGTTTTGTATAAATAAGGGTTTAAACCTTGTATTATTGATCATATTTCACTCACACTTGTGCGGACTGAAATTTTCTCCCTATCTAGGGTTTCTTGGCTGAAATTTTAGGCCCACTTGTTGAAGAATGCTAAATTTGGAGTCTTTTGGCAAGTTTCTTGGTGCATGTGTTCAACTAGTCATTTTCTTGATGATTCTTGATGTATGTAAGTGATACTTATGTAATTCTTCTTAATTGAATAGTTATATTTTTATTTATCTTGCATCTACATTCAATATTATGAAATTGCTATATTAAACCCTAGGAAGAATAGCACATATTATTGTCCTAGATTTAAAAGCCTTCACCTACTAGATCTTGTCAAAAGACCATTTTCTTGAAGCATTTTCTAGGGCATTTCCATTGAAACACCCTCGTCTTACTTGTTTCATTTTAGTCGATTTAGTTTCATCATTGAGTTAAAGAGGGAGGAAATCTACTAAGGCCTAGGGTTACCTACAATTTAGTAGCTAGTTTCCCCTAGGGTTTGATAGTTGGAGCCTTGGGTTACCAAAACTCCATCTATTTATCTCTTTCTTCTTTAACTCTTCTAATATCATTTCTCTTCAACATTTTATGCCACATAATTGACTCCATTTTCCCTAAAGCACTAGTCTAAGTCCTATTTTGAGTAATTGATCAAAACAACCACCAAAACTTATACTTTGAGCTTC
>JZKD02S2270282.1:216207-245060 GCA_000966675.3 Picea glauca | reverse complement strand
TAAGGAAAAAGGCCCTAACTCTAACTCTAAAAAGAGCCTAACCCTAATTCGAAATGAAATAGCTCCTATGAATCTTGACCTAATCCTATACCCAACTATCATTATTAATAGCCATCAACCCTAATAACCATTAAAATAATTAAGCAAAACATCATTATGAGATTTTAGGCTAGAGTTCGCGCCTCAATGCAGTGCAAGGAGAATACAATTTGTAGAACGTACTTGATCTCTAGTTCTTGGATTTATTAACGTTAACTTCATCCAACTACAACCAATATATCCACGGATACAAGATTTCATAATCTTTTTCAACCATTTAACTTTTATTGAACTCATAACCTTTATTCAAATTGAAACATAACTTTTCTTAAAAATAAAAATATACATAAATACAGTTTTAGTAAACTCAGACAAAACCAATAGTAATAAAATTATTAACGAGCGGGAGTATAAAAGTATGAACTTAAAAATAAAATGAAAAGATGCATGAGCGCATTTACCTTTTGGTTTTTTTGTTTTTTTTTTAAAAGGAGAGAAAACAATTTTGGGAAAAACGTGGGGGATGAGTGACACTTGTAAGACAGAGAATTTTTTAGGGTTTTTCATTAAAACTTAAATTAAATATGATTAGGGCAAGGGGGAAAAAGACTCCATAAAAGAAAGGAGGAGCTATTAGGATGGTGATGCTGCCAAAATTGTAAACTGGACTGATTTCTTGTGAGGAGTTGGGAATTTCTCAGTTGTATTAGAGTGGTAGCTCAGCCTTGGAGGCGAGCTGGGAAGCTAGGCATACCTTCTCGATTTGTGTGGCCCCTTTGCGGCTCGGGGGGCTAAGGGGGAAGAAGAGTACCCCTAGCGTTTGGCTGGGAGGTACCGGTGTAGTCTCTATGGTCGACGAGCAGGAGCGGCACGACGGGCAGGAGAGGGACGTAGCGCGGGCATCCTTCGAAGCAGACTATAAGGCAACGGTATGATTTTCTATATGTAGAATAGAATGTAGTAGGTTGTAGGCTTGTATCTGATTATTGTTTGTAATGCTTGTGGTATTTCTGGATCTCTGCGTTTTGTTTTTATTATTTTGGGGAATGATTTAGTTTAAGGTCTGTAAATTGCCCTTTTTATTTTTCTTTTAAGCACGCCTGGGATCTGTTCCTTGGGTTGGCGGCATAAACCCTAGAAAATGTATTCCCAGCGATTTCATATTTATTTTTGGGGATTATCTCTTATTTATCGGAACAGTGCGGTCATAGTTTTCTTCTGGATTGTCTCTTGTTTCTTGCACAATGATTTTACCTTAGAACAGGCGAGTGAAGTCCTAATTTACACCCTTGGATCGACTGCCTACCCGCCATTAACTTATCGCTGCACGATTACACAGTATTGATAATTACGGTTTTAGTCTCTAGCGTCATCACGGGCGCCTTATTTCTTCACTCCTAGGTTGGCAGCGTAGGCTTGGTGCTTTCAGAAAGGTCAGTCTAACTTGGGCGAAAATGGTTTTTACATTCATGTAGAGTATTTCTACTTTTCTGGCATTCCCGTTTCATGAATGATTACGGGGGAATAGTAGCTGGAAGGTTGTTGAGTAAGTGGTCACTGAAGTTTAGGTATCAGCCCTTTTTCTTTTTCCTTTTCTCGATTGGTTACTTTAAAACCGGAACTGGACAGTTGTTGGGTATTTGATTACTGAAATTAAGGTTCGAGCATTTTCGCTGCCTCTGTAACCAGGGTTGAAATCTTTTATTTTCGCCCCTAATTTTCTGTGTGGAAACCGTATCTTGACCTCTGCAACTGTACTGAAACCACCTCATTCGACCCTGCAATGAACCCTTACCTTCTCGCCTCTGCAGTTCTGAAGTTGCCTGTCCTTTCTACTTGTTCCTACTTCAGTAGAATTTAATGCGTTGATCATTGCCTGAGTTTCCAGGTTCAATCGCCACTTTTCACTTGATGTCTGTGGTGGGTGAATAACATGCAGTTTCCATCCAGAACATAAAAATGGTCTAAGAGTTGAGCAGCAGCTTAGCGTTCAACCGTTACCCTTTGACAAAGTTGCTCAGCAACGGTTGGATTCACCCTCCCTGTTACCTTTCGATTTTTTTGTATTTTTACCTGTTTACCAGGGGCGACGCCTGCCTGGGCACCTCGCAGGATTAATGCCCATTTCAGACCGGTTCCCACAACCCTCACCTCCGCGTGCTGCCTATCTCATGGTTAAACTTCTCCACTTCTGCGATTCTGCGTGTGAGTCGGACGCATGGTCACTCCCCCCTTGCCTCTTGTTTCTTAGACCAGTATTAAACCTTAACCAGAATATCCACCTTATCCCAGCGCACTTGAGGATGAGTCATCCCTCAGCCTCTCCATTGGTAGTCATAATTTTGAACCACCCTGACAACATTAAGTGTGATGGACAGCGTGTTGACTTCTTACTGAGAGCCTGTGACCTGCGTTTTAGTAATATTATTTCGTTCTAGGGTTTGTTAATGTAAATCAATGCTCCTGGTAAGGCGAATGTCAGTGTCAAGTAACGTAAAGGGGATATATGTAACAGAATGTTAAATTATAGGGATGCGTAAATGTTTCTTTGTAATTTTAAATAATATTAGGTTAGCAAGTAATGGCAATATAAATGCAGCTTCGATTTGGTTTAAGGAAGGTATTTTAATGACACGCTGTATGTAAATTTTTATAATGAACAGTAATGTTAATTCGGTGGGGTAACGTTAAGGCAATTTAAAGCAAATGATTTGTTAGTGGTAGCTAAATAGGGAATGAAATGTTAATGTTATTCTAATTGCATGGTTATTGTGATCTAAAATAAAATAACATTGCTATTAGGTAAGGTTATTAAAATTTTACTGTTATTGATGACATGTAAAAGGTAGGGTCCTTGCATGAAGTACCCTAATTAAGTACCATGGATTATTCCGACCTAGGTAAATGGGAAAATGCATTTAATTCCCTCACATCTTTAAGGATGGGTTGGTGATTCGATGATTTTTGGAATTCGAATGGAGAAATTGGTCAATATTTAATGCCAAGTGAGTCATAGTTAATGCCTTGTCTTAATATTGGGTGGTCGTTGTCTGAGTCTTATTGACTTGCGTTTTTCATGGAGTTCGTGGTTGTTCTTGATTTTGTAGTACTGGTTGTCTTGCATTGCTTGGTCTGTTCGTGTCAGGAGGGAGGTGGACACCTCCATGTAGCCTTAGTATAGAAGTATGTGTGGTGTTTATTTTCGTGAAAGAATCCAGTGTCGTATCAAGAGTCTCGGGCCCTTTAAAGGCAGGGTTTCCACTCTTGCGACACACCTGACGAAGATTACTAGTTTCTGCCTGAGCAGTCGGCTAGGAGCCTATCTGACCTTCTCTCTCTCCGGAGCAGAGAACTAAGATTAAACGCCCTGCTTTCCTGTGCAGAAATAGTAAGATCTACTACTATGGATCCTTCCCTCTATGTTCGTACTGTGCATAACCCAGTATGTCGTTAAATGTTTGCGTTGTGTGTCTTGTGTCTATCGTCGTTTATTTCTTGCAGTTACTAGTTGTGTGCCTTCAGTCTCCTTGTGATGAACATCGTGGTTGCGTCTTGTTGGTTGTCGAGGGGCGACGTAGAGTCAAGTGTCTCTGTTAATTCTACACGCGCGCACACACCTTAAACAAAGAAAAAAAACATTGCACCTGTTATTAGAGTTGTTGTCGTAACGAGGAGGCTGTTACAAATCCCCAAGAAGTATTCTTGACTAACATCAAATCATCCTTCCTTCCTAACCTGCTTCCATCTTCCATCCTATCATTTCCTCTACTGGACTAAGATAGATTATCAACTATGTTGACCTAACTCTAGATAGAACCCATAAGTGGAAGTGTCACACATATTGATCAAGATTCCCCAACATGAACATAGAAGTCTCCATCACATGTATAGAGGATTTTGGTTGAACACAACCCTCCCACGATTCCAGGTTTCGAAGGATACATGGTGGAAAATGCCTTCACCCCTCATGATTGAACTAGGGTCAACACCCTATATCAAGTCATGTTATGCAACTACTATTCTTAGAGTCACACCGTCGAATAATCACTCTATCAAGTTGTGCATCATGTCAAAACCACATATACCAAATCTCATAGAAATATTTGAAATCATAAGTAAAACGTATAGTACACATTATCTTCCTAATGTCTACAACACTTACAATCATTTGGCTATTACATAGCTCATCAACCTGTAGGTTATCTCACTGATACTCATATCCATGTAGATACATCACAAATTTTATATGAGAAACCATATTTGTATTGACATTTACAACATAATTTTGATTTGGTATCCATGTAATGAAATTCCAAATTTAATTTTGCATATTTAAGAAAATCACATAATTGTCATCATCATGAACATACAATAGTAAAAATAACATTATGCAACACATAAATAGGTCCATTTATACACATCTCAAATATCTATATTAGTCTAACTAATCCCAAATAGTTAATAAGAAATTGATTACTAAGATGAGTAAAATTGAAGGTCACGATTATTTAGATTGAGCTTGTGGTTCATCAAAGGTGGACCACTTCCTCTATGCATGTTTTATCTATTTCTCGAGATCCTTGTCCTTTTAGTCCACATTATATTTTAATTTTAAATGTCTTATAAAATATATAAATTTAAATTTATAAGTTTGATTATTTAGATCGAGCTTGTGGTTCATCAAAGGTGCACCACTTCTTCTATGCATGTTTTATCTGTGTTTCGAGATGCTTGTCCATTTAGTCTACATTATATTTTACATGATATTTTAATTTTAAGTGTCTTATAAATTATGTAATTTAAATTTATAAGTTCGATTCATAGTTTTTAATTTTTGGTTTTAAAAAATTGTAATTAAATTTGGAAATGAGTTTCTCTCAAAAATCTAGAAAGATAGAGCATATCTAAAACACTTTTATCACTTATGAACTCAAAATTTAAGGCAATACATTCTATCTTATTCTCCTCATAGAAGTGAGCCTAGCCAAAATCATCATCGACAAAATGATGCCTACACTCTTCGACTAATCATTGGGGAATAAAGGAAGGAATAATAAATTTAATGAGAATATTTGGTGCGATAAAGAATTAGAGGATAAAAAAAAATTAAGATACTATAAGTAAGTGGTTAACCCTAATCTCTAAGATCAAAAGTATATCTTTGTTTTGACTAGCTTAAGGAGGAGAATAAATATTGCTAAAATAAGAACTAATTCCCATGAGATGCATAGTGAAAATGGACATTGGAAAATTCTCAAAACACCATGACATGAAAGAATCTGTCACCTTTGTGACATTCAAAGGGTTGAAGATGAAAATCACATTCTTCTATAGTGCCCTAAGTATACCCAAATTAGATCTCAATTTCAAAATATTTGTTACAATATCAACCATCATAACCCTCTAATTTTGGAACACCAAAATAAATTCTAAAGAAGTTCAAGTAATATCTTACCTTTCTTAAGGTACATACCCTACCCCCTCTTGATTTGAACATGTGACCTCTTAGGAGGAAACACATGTTCTTAACCACTAGGCCCACTTAGGATGTATAAAATTATTAAATTATTATTAATATAAATTTAAATAAAAAATATAGTTATACTATATATGTATATGAATGTAAAATAATTTTAAAATTAAATATATTAATATAAAATTTATTAAATTATTATTAATATAAATATAATTTTTTGTTTTCAATTAGGTGTAGTTGGGTGGTTGGGAGGAATAAGCTCATGATAAATATATTATTACAATAGATTTATAAATTCGAAAAGAAAAAATAAAAATTTCTAAAAAATTAGTACATTAATATATATTTTAATTAATTATTTTCAATTAATAATTTAATTATAATTTTAAATCAATTTTTTCAAAAAAAATCTAAACTAATTAAAAAAAAAATTTCTAAACTAATTATAATCAAATGTACACATCCACATTGTGAAACCCATGATGAATTTTATCCATTATACATTCTGAAATATATATCTTTCCAATGTTGAATAAGTGTTTAATACTATTTAAGTGATTCAGGGGTGAGTTAGCCATGAATCCATATTCTTCATATCTCTTAAATGAAACTACTTCCTAACATAATTTTCATTTATTTATTTTTTATTGGTGTTGTCTAGTTGTTCTAAGTTTTGTTTTTTTTACTCGAAATTTGGTGACATAAATCTCCACGAAATCACAATTTTATGTCGTTTAAATTGCATTTTGAATGCAGAAATGGATTAAGGGTGCTCAAAAACCCTTGGGATACTAGGAGTATACAAAATTAACCACTCAAATATGCATATCCAATCATTTCTAGTCGGATTTTGGGAAAAATTGAACATAAAATATCTGAACTGACATATTATATATTAAGACAAACTTAGGAAATAACAAAGATATAAAAGATATAAAAAATAAGCATATGATGAGATATATCAAAATGTTATGTGAATAATCAAAACTCTTTATTAATAGTAGAACTAATTAGAGTTGAAATTATAATTATGTCCAATCTCACTCATTTCTCATTTCTGGTATCAAAATTGGTCTATCAAACTTTAAGAAAAATAAGAGATTACTTGGATTTCTTTAAAATGTTATTTTGATGCTTGAAAAGCATTAAGTGTTCCAAGATCACTAAATTTTTGATAACTTAGAAGGTTAGGATTCCAATAAAGGGTTCAAAGTGTCTCAAATTGATATTTATTCTTATTCTTTTAGTCTCTATCCATAATAATAACTTTTCGATACCTAATTATTGCCTAGTTTCCTTCCTTTCTGGCTTCATTTACCTTTTGAACCTCCTTCCTTCATTTAGCTTGATCTTCTGGAATGAGGTCTTCACTTATAAATATTTCAAACCCTTTTAAGCTCATAGTTTTACCAAGTATGTCGTATTTATGGGCATTAGAACTTACCAGAACCCGAATCAACCTATCTTTATGTTCAATTATTTTTCCCAACCTTTTTGCTTCTATAAGGTCACTGGTTTCAATTTGATATTTATTTTTTAATTCCTCCTTGACTATTGGTAATGTGTCATCATATTTTTGTTCTTTTATACCAAAAATTATTAGGTTGAAGGATTTTTTGTTGCACTCGTGGTATAACTCTATGAGCTTATTCATTTTCTATTTGATAGGTTTGTGTTGACGGGCGAAATTGACCGCTCGTCAACTGGAGGAGTGAATCCGGTCCGGGGTTGTCTACTTAACCCAAGTCATTTGGATTAATCCACTCCGACGGGTTTAGCGGCTTCGTTAGTCGATCTAAGTCCTAAGAAAGTGAAAAAACAAAACTAAAGAAACTAACTAAATGACAAACAACTGCTGAAAACTATATACAAATCTAAAATATATTCACAGTTTACTAACTAATATTTATAGAATAGTAGTTCTACTTATTAAATGTACAACGTATTGATATGATTAGATTTATAATATATGTACAGTATTCACAAAATGCAAATTTTGATCGAAATCTACGAAATCATATATGAATTGATTTATGACAGAGAAACTATCATTCAGTGTTTTTTATTTTTAATAACTTTTATAAACAAGAAATGAAATGGAACCTATCTAGTTGAGAAATAAAAATAACAATTGATACAATGTATTTAGACTACAGGAAATTCTTATATTAATTAAACTAATAAAATGAAACTAGCAAACTGACCTAAAGTCTTATCTCCTATTCGTCCTGTGCATAGCATCTAATTTTGCTTTTTGATGAGGCCAACCCACACCAGATCTTACCAATGCTTCTTGTAAACACGAAGCAGTAGTGATTGAATGTTAATGAAAGAACATGTAAGGGATGTAGCAACATCAATTTTATAATTTAACAAATGATCACATTACGATAAATCCCGCTGTAAAGATTTGTATACAACTGCTCATTTAATAAAGAAGATTTACCTTCTGATCATTAAATTAGAACAGGATAATTGTTGTACATAATATGAGAGACATAAAACATGGGAATCATATAAATCCGATCACATCAATCTGTAATAAACATGATATCTAAAGTAGTCATAATTTGATTACAAATCAAAATGAGCAAAACTTGAACAAAAAAATGATATATCGAAGCTAAAGTTGTACCAACATCAACTTTCATTCAAGTCTGTCAATCATAAATCCATAGTTTCTTCTCCCAGGCAGCGATGGTTCTTAGTTTACAAAAAAATACATTTATAAAGGCCACATGATCAAAACATTTCCTGTGGAAATCATCAAATTTGTTCCAAAAATTGTGGGGGATACAGCCTCCCAGATCCTCATTGTTATCACAAGTAACAACCTATTCTAAAACCATATAAAGAAATAGCATGTTGAAAGATGCCACCAACAATTCAAATCTTCTTTAGAAATCGTATGTACATGTAAATGCACAAGAATACACGATTTCAGATTGCATTTTAGTTGTAAAAACAAAGAATTCAAATTTTAGTAACTAGCTACAGAATCTCACGATTCTGTAGCTAGTTATAATTATAACTAGAATCGTGTTTTATTAAATCAATCAAAACAGACGAGATGCAATTTGAGTAAACAAATCATGTATTCTAATTAAAAACAAAGACAAAATCATCCTAACATTATTTTTAAAACACCATACCTCAGATTCAGGGATTCGTTTTAATCAAGCAATTTTTGAATTCACAATGGCAGTCGTCGCTTCTACGTTCTTAAAAACAACAGAGCCTATGGTTTTTTGTCTTTTATCATTAGCTTGAGCTACATTTTACAATCTGTCGTTTTCTTTTGTTAGCACATTCACCTGGTCCTCCAAGGACTTGATCCGAGACTGAAGCAAAGGAACATCTCTGTAATACCGATCGAGCCATGACTGACATTCATTGCATTGAGGCCGAATAGAATGTGTATCAGCAGGTGGAGAATTTTTCATTTGGCTTGTAGGTTCTCTGTCGAGTTTGATTCCAGGGAAGTAGGGGTTGTCTTTAAGACACGGTGGGAGGTTCGTCACATAATCATAGGGTTTAACTGAGCAAAGTCCATACGAATATGGATATTCTTCAGTTAGAAATAGTTCAATTTCTGAATCAGAATCCTCACTTAACTCAATTGGGTTTTGGTCTGCATTTTCCTTAGGTTTATTTCGGGCACACCATGAAAACCAACGCGTGGCCCTTTTACCCTTGTAATTGATATCACTGTTACCCTTACACTTTTTCTTTGCAGATTTTTTAACAGGATTACCACCATATTTTGGATACGAATCAGGTAGAGCATCGGGTTGGGTAGTGTCCGGGTAGGTCGAGGGTTCCAAATAGGGCAAGAGCGAAGGAGGGGGAATGACGGGCTCGACGAGGGTTTCTGTAACAATGGACTTGTCAACTTGTCCTATTTCAATACTAGAAAAACCATTCCTTAACAAAAAAGCGTCCCAACAATCGTCGTTTAACTTCAACTGATGAACCATAATAATTTTAATCAAACAGTGGTGGAACAGGATGGATTCGGCTTTCTCCCTTTTAAAACACTTTGCCATTTTATATAAACTTCAAAGGAGAAAATAGGGCATGTTTAGAGGAAAATCGATAAAACTCATGAGCAACCACAAGTGATATAAAAAAACCAAACCATATCTACCCTCACAGGTAATGAACTGCTTGACAATAGCTAACAGGTCGTGCCATCTAGGTTTTAGAGCTATAACGGGCATACCTTTGTCGCAGTTGGTAATCTTCCTTGAGGTAAACAACAGTGACTAGGGAACCTCCTCAACCTTTGAGTTTTTAAACCATTTTTGTCCCATGGCTGACAGACCAGTGGCTGAGCTAATGAAATATTCATTTAACTCAAGATGGATGTCTCCAATTTTATCTCTGCAACCATCGAACATTAGCGCAAATTGTTGGGAAACTGCCAAATTAAAACCATCGAACTTATCAACAAAGACCCGCCAACCATTCCTCTCTAAGTCTTATCGGGCATTATCAAACAATAACAAAGTCTGGACACCGTTGGGTTCTATTCTCACTACAGGAGCCATGTCTAACAGCACAAAATTGACAGGGTATTCGGCGATAGGGTTTGACAGAGTAGAAATAGAGCCATTTTCCCCGAGCTTCCCAATACAATGCAAAGGCAGCTCGAAATGCTATGAAGGAGTGTTAATGCTATGTGTGCGAGGATAGTGGTGTAGATCGAGGCCATGCAAGAACATCATATCAGACTAGACTTGGAACGACACCTTGGTGTAATGGTACATACAAATCATAACAGTTAAAAAACCATTATATGCATATCCAAAAATTCGATCAAAATGTCAAATGAACAATTGCATATCCACGATTCGACCAAAAAAATTCAATATGTCAAATAAACCATTGCATCAAAAATTTTATAAATCAAAACCATATTAACAATAGTCAAATGCTAAATGGGTGGCGTTTTGATACATATGTAACCAATGGTGTGTTTGAGGCCGAGGAATTATACCATGAAACAACCATGCTCATAACTAAATGAAACAAATCGACGATAAACCATATAAAAATCAACCCTTCGATGAAATCAAACATGAATTCCAGCTGTTTCATTTTCATACTTGCAGTTATGAAAACATAATCGAAAAGCAGGTATGCAAAAAGCGAAGGGTAATGGTATCGTTTAATGAGAAAAGTTGCGACGAATAATGAGAAATTAAAAACCCTATGTAGGCAGTTGGCAAATATAGAGATTAATATGGCTGCCAACAATGGCAACACACTGGTAGAAGCAGTTATCTCTGCCAAATGAACAAATCTAGATTAGGATAATCAACAAAACTTCAACTCGAAAACAACCAAGAAACTGTTTGAACATCATTATCAATCATAAAAAATTCCAGTTTCAGATTGCTTTTTATTTTAAAAGACGAAAACTTATGACAATCTCAACAAAAGAGAGTCACGATGTTAAGGTTAAAATCTTCAATACTGTTGACAGAGCCACTGCTGCTAGCAGGCGTCCATAGCCTCAACAGGGATGTCATTTAACCCACTTCGATATCTGTATCCTGCCAAGAAGTTTTAGATCAGAACGAAGGACATTTAAGGTCAAAAGATTTCATATCTTAAAATTTTCATATACCCGACATTGCTTCGCTGCCAGCGGGCCTGTTCAGTACCCCGACGAAGTTATCTTGGCGTCATGCATGCATTTACCCGCTGCCAGCAAACCTGTTCAGCATCCCAGCAGGTTTACAAGCACTTCCCACAGCTCTCTGAAGATTTATTTAATTTTAAATATATTTAATCAAACGGGGTGACGCTGAAAATCCTGATATTTTGGACATTTTAATAAATTACAGACCTTGAGAGAATTTTTTAACTGTCCTTCATTAAGATCTAGAGACAGTTTGTTATAAACCGACCTTCGAAGGCAGGGAGACATCTTCTGAGTTGTTCTCTTAAGGAACAAGGACAGCGTAAGAAGAAATTTTTTATGGATGATCGTGAAAAGCTTCAGTTACAGATTGAAATCAAAAAACGTTTTTCAAACAACAAGCTTTCTTTAACATGGCTGTAAACTTTAGAACAGTATCACAATTGATGTTTTAACAATCTTCAGTAGTCATTTCAGAGGAGAAATTTTTTTGTTCTCTTTGTCTGAAACAGTTCATGATGCAGGTATGTGTGTTTCAAAAAACTGGTAAGCATAAGGGAAGAATCAAAGCCAAAACAGCGAAGAAAAACGAAAAGCAAACAAAAGAAAAATATTTACACAGTGTAAACGGGATTGTCATCAAGTGAAGTACCTTTTTAGAGCTTGGCTTTTCACCGGATAGGTGTCTGGCTGTCCCTTTAGACTCTGTAATCGGAAGGAGCTGGGACCCAATTTCTTAGCAATAAAAAACGGTCCTAGCCATAAGTTCTAAAACTTCGTATGCTCTCCCTTTCCCTCATGTGGTTTGTCCCATTTCAGGACAAGGTCACCCACCTCAAAATTTCTGTCGAAGGTAGAATTGGAATCAAACCAGCTTTTAACAACGAGTTGATGTTGATCCAATTTCCGTTTCTCTTGAGCCCTCACTTCTTCTAATTTTAACAACGCGTTAATTCGATTCTCCAAAGGGGGGCAGCCTTCTTCTTGTATTTTATGCGATAACTGTAGAGGTGGAAGAAGAATATGTGGTGGCAGAATTGTCTCTCTACCGTAAACGAGAAAGAAGGGTGAGTTACCCACAACAGTTTTCAGAGTCACTCTATCAGCCCAGATTGCATTTAACAGTGCATTATGCCAATTTTTATGGTTTTCAGATACCGTTCTCTTCATAATTTTAATCAGATTTTTATTAGTTGATTCTGCCAATCCGTTACCTTGAGGGTAGTAGCTGACAGAATATTTTAGTTTAATTCCTTTTTCTAGAGAGAAATTACTCATCTCAAGAGACGAAAAATATGAAGCGTTATCAAATACCAAGGAGTCAGGAATACCAAAACGAGTAATAATATTTGAATTCAAGAAGGTTATTACCTGACTAGTATTTACATCTTTTAATGGGGCAACTTCAGACCACCTAGTGAAGTAATCCATGGTTGTTATGATAAACTTATGCTGCTGTGAGGATGGCGGATTGATCGGACCTATAATATCAAGACCCCACTGTTGAAAAGGGGAGTCTGCTGAAACAGGCTGCAGAGGGAAGGCTGGTTTCTATATCCGTTCAGACGCTTTTTGACAAATAACACATTTGTGACACAAAGCATGAGTATCTTTAAAAAGTGTGGGCCAGTAGTAACCTGCTCTTAATACTTTATGGGCAGTGGTATCTACACCAAAATTCCCACCAGCTTCTCCTGCGTGCAATTCTAATAAGACATTTTCTGCTTCGTCTTTCTCAAGACAACGCATTAGTACTCCATCAAAATTTTGACGAAACAAAATATCATTAATCAATTGAAAGGAAGCAGATTTTAATCTTAGTGCTCTTCTTTTAGTGGGATCCAAGTGACGGGGAGCTGACCCATGTTCAAGACAAAATTTTATATCATCATACCAGGGACTAATAGTATTTTGTGCACAACAAATTAAATTTTGGTACTGTTGTCCTGGATTCGACACATCATTTTCCTCTTGTTGTCCTGCAGCTGATTCAGCGACTAACTTGCATAACCCTTGACCTCTCACTATTTGTGCTGGGGTGATTTCTATGTCATACTCTTGCAAGGATGTGACCTAGTTTTCCCTCTTTTCGCCTAGTTCTTTATGTACTAACAGATTTCTAACGATTGGGTAAGGGACAATGATTTTTGTCCTAGATTTCAAAAGATAAGATCGAAAGTGCTTTACTGCTTTAAAAACAGCATAGGCTTGCTGATCTACTGCTGGGTAATTAAATTATGTGCCTTTGAAGGCTGAGCTCATAAAAGCAATTGGGACTTCATTGTTTCCAACGTTCTTTTGAGTTAGGACAGCGGCATAAGAGCGGTCAGAAGCGAATGTGTCGAGAGTGAAATCTTACAAAAAGTCGGGGCTCATCAGAGAATGAGCGTCTATTATGGCATTTTTTATTGAATTAAAAGCTTGGTTTTCTAAAGGTCCCCAATGGTATTGTACATCCTTTTTTATTAGGTTTCGTAATGGTCTCACCATTTCTGAAAAACTGGGGACGAATCTCCTGACAAAGTTTATCTGACCTAAGAAAGATTGCATAGACTTTTTTGACGAGGGAGGGGGAAGTTTCGAAATGGCTTGAGTTCTTTCAGGGTCGATAATCATCCCTTCGCTTGATAAAATAAATCCTAAGAGCTTACCTTGTTCTACTGCAAAGATAGATTTTTTAGGATTCAAAGAAATGTCGTACTTACGACATCGCTGTAGAACGGATTTTAAATGAGCTAGATGATCAGCTTTGTTTTTCGAGAAGACAGTAACGTCATACAGGTAAACTACAACAGATTGATTGATTAAGCCTCGGAAAGCGATGTCCATCGCTCTCTGGAAAGTGGCACCGTCAATTATGAGTCCAAAGGGCAATTTCCTATAAGCGTAGGTGCCCCATGGAGTGCGGAAGGTAGTTTTAAGTTGGTCTGGAGGGGACATCAGGACTTGGTTATACCCTAAAAAACCATCCAATAAGGATAATCTTTCAGAATCAGATACATGTTGAAGGATCTGTTCCATGGGTGGGACATGGTAGTTGTCTTTATTAGACGCTCGATTAAGATTTCAGAAATCGACACATAGTCGGATTTCACCGCTCTTCTTCCGGACAGGGACAAGATTAGAGACCCATTGCGTGTGCCTAACTGGGAAGATTATCTTAGCGTTCAGGAGTTTATTTAATTCATTCTTGACAATTGGTTCGATTTTTGGATGCATTTTCCTTAAATTTTGTTGAAAAGGTAAGGTTTGGGGTTTCATAGGAATAACGTGTTGTATGATGTTAGGATCAAAGGTTTTTAGGTTGTCGTACGTCCAAGCAAAAACATCTTTGAATTCCTTAAACAATTTAATATACGCTGTTTTTTTCTGTTCAGAACATCCCACCCCTAAATTAATGCACTGTGGATTGTCTTTAGTTCCCAAGTTTATTTTTTCATGCGTCAAAGAGGAACTATTTGTTTTACAGTTCACTGATTTTTTCAACTTGTCCTGAAGATCATAAAATTTTTCCAATCTAACTACAGATTTAGGGATAGAATTTACCATGTCCGATGAAGATTCAGGAGATCTCGAATCTGGTATTACCGTGAAGTTACGAACATTTTCGTCATGAGTACCTTCATCAATCACTGCGCCCTAGAAAGTTTCTTTCATATGCAAGAAACTTATAATCTGTTGATCGTCGTCGAAGACTCTCCAATTCGTGATATTGTCGGGGACGGATGGTCTGAACAACAGTTCGACGAAGAATGCATTCGGAGACAAGCCTTCTGCAGGAAAGAGTTTTGAAGCTACATTAGCCAACAAGTCAGCTTCCGAATTATTCAATCTAGGAATAGAATTTATGTTAAATGCAGAAAACTTGTTCATCAAATTCCATACCTCAGATTGGTAGCTTTTAAGGTGTGGAGATAAACAGTGGATAGAATTTTTTACCTGTCTAACCACAATTTCTGAATCGCCAAAGACAGTCAAATTTTGAACGTTCATATATAATGATTTCCTGAGGCCTTACAATAATGCCTCATATTTGGTTGTGTTGTTTGTACATTCAAACTCTAACCTGCATGCAATAAGGGTTTTATTACCTGCTGGATCAATAATCACACAGCCCGCACCAACTCCTTCCTTGGATTTTGATCCGTCAAAGTAAAGAGACCATATTTGATTTTTTTCGAGTGCATGTGACCATTGGGTAGAAGCTGTTGGCTGCATATATGTCAAAATTTCAGACTGATGTTCCTGGTTAGTGATAGCGGAAGTTTCGGCCATGAAATTGTCAAAAAAGGTATCCATCCCTTGTATTTTGGGTGAATAGGCAGAAGGTGTAAATGGCTCATTGGAATCATTTAAATCTGTCACTGTGAACTTTAGGTAATGTTCACGATTTACCTTGATTCTATTGGGCTTTCCATTCTCGGGTAGCCACAAGTGAGACCAATCTGTCGCGAAATAGCCGTGTAGCTGTTCTGACCAATCTCTGCTTAAAAATAAACCGTAAACTTATGGAATATATACAACAATAATATCAATCACTTGATGAACTTTAGGGTTAGACGACAATCTTATAAACACATTTCTTAATTCGCCTATAACTTTAACACTAGTTCGATCAAGTTGGATGATCTTCAAGGTGGATGGTTGAACTTCAACATTAATCTTTTGACACATAGACTATGGCATTACGTTCGATGACTTGASTTCTTTCAGGGTCGATAATCATCCCTTCKCTTGATACAATAAATCCTAAGAGCTTACCTTGTTCTACTGCGAAGATAGATTTTTTAGGATTCAAAGAAATGTTGTACTTACGACATYGTTGTAGAACGGATTTTAAATGAGCTAGATGATCAAATTTGTTTTTCGAGAAGACAGTAACGTCATCCAGGTAAACTACAACAGATTGATTGATTAAGCCTCGGAAAGCGATGTCCATCACTCTCTGGAAAGTGACACCGTCATTTATGAGTCCAAAGGGCATTTTCCTATAAGCGTAGGTGCCCCATGGAATGCGGAAGGTAGTTTTAAGTTGGTCTGGAGGGGACATCAGAAATTGGTTATACCCTAAAAAACCATCCAATAAGGATAATCTTTCAGAACCATATACCTGTTGAAGGATCTGTTCCATGGGTGGGACAGGGTAGTTGTCTTTATCAGACGCTCGATTAAGATTTTGGAAATCGACACATAGTCGGATTTCACCGCTCTTCTTCCGGACAGGGACAAGATTAGAGACCCATTGCGTGTGCCTAACTGGGAAGATTATCTTAGCATTCAGGAGTTTATTTAATTTCTTCTTGACAGTTGGTTCGAGTTTTGGATGCATTTTCCTTAAATTTTGTTGAAAAGGTAAGGTTTGGGGTTTCATAGGAATAACGTGTTGTATGATGTTAGGATCAACGGTTTTTAGGTCATCGTACGTCCAAGAAAAAACATCTTTGAATTCCTTAAACAATTTAATATACATTGTTTTTTCATGTTCAGAACATCCCACCCCTAAATTAATGCACTGTGGATTGTCTTTAGTTCCCAAGTTTACTTTTTCATGCATCAAAGAGGAACTATTTGTTTTACAGTTCACTGATTTTTTGAACTTGTCCTAAAGATCATAAAAAATTTCCAATCTAACTACAGATTTAGGGATAGAATTTACTATGTCCGATGAAGATTCAGGAGATCTCGGATCTGGTATTACTGTGAAGTTACGAAGATTTTCGTCATGAGTACCTTCATCGATCACTGCGCCCTAGAAAGTTTCTTCCATATACAGGAAACTTATAATCTGTTGATCATCGTCGAAGACTCTCCAATTCGTGATGTTGTCGGGGACGGATGGTCTGAACAACAGTTTGACGGAGAATGCATTCAGGGACAAGCCTTCTGCAGGAAAGAGTTTCGAAGCTACATTAGCCAACAAGTCAGCTTCCGAATTATTCAATCTAGGAATAGAATTTATGTTAAATGCAGAAAACTTTTTCATCAAATTCCATACCTCAGATTGGTATCTTTTAAGGTGTGGAGATAAACAGTGGATATAATTTTTTACCTGTCTAACCACAATTTCTGAATCGCCAAAGACAGTCAAATTTTGAACGTTCATATCTAATGCTTTCCTGAGGCCTTGCAATAAAGCCTCATATTTTGTTGTGTTGTTTGTACATTCAAACTCTAACCTGCATGCAATCAGGGTTTTATTACCTGCTGGATCAATAATCACGCAGCCCACACCAGCTCCTTCCTTGGATTTTGATCCGTCAAAGTAAAGAGACCATATTTGATTTTTGTCGAGTGCATGTGACCATTGGGTAGAAGCTGTTGGCTGCATATATGTCAAAATTTCAGACTGATGTTCCAGGTTAGTGATAGCGGAAGTTTCTGTCATGAAATTGCCGAAAAAGGTATCCATCCCTTATATTTCGGGTGAATCGGCAGAAGGTGTAAATGGCTCATTGGGATCATTTAAATCTTTCACTGTGAACTTTAGGTAACGTTCACGATTTACCTTGATTCTGTTGGGCTTTCCATTCTCGAGCAGCCACAAGTGAGACCAATCTGTCGCGAAATAGCCGTGTAGTTGTTCTGACCAATCTCTGCTTAAAAATAAACGGTAAACTTCTGGAATATATACAACAATAATATCAATCACTTGATGAACTTTAGGGTTAGATGAAAATCTTATAAACACATTTCTTAATTCGCCTATAACTTTAACACTAGTTCGATCAAGTTGGATGATTTTCAAGGTGGATGGTTGAACTTCAACATTAATCTTTTGACACACAGACTATGGCATTACGTTCGATGACGCTTCTGAATCTACCATACAGTTGTGCACGTTCCTATTGAAAATTTCAAAAGTTAACAAAAATGGAGGGACATTTCTGCGAGTACTAATGGTGAAATCTTGTTGCTTTTTACTTACAGCCTCTAAAACTAATTTATCTACATTTGTTACATTATTTACAGGAAGGTCTCTTTTCTCGCGAGGATCAGAAGTATTCTTGGCGGAGGCCTTCTGAGGGGCTTTGGGGTTGTTCTGAAAACCTTTGTTACTGCTTGGATTGCCATTTTTGTTGTTCTCTGCAATATTCTGTAGCATTTTTTGTAGCAAAAACGAGAATTTTAATAATTCATAAACAGAAATGTTAGCCCTTAACTTTTTTAGATCTTCAACCAAATCATAATCTAAGATTAGGTTTACATAATTCTGTTTAGTCTCGGTTGGTTTAGACTGTTTTGGGGGCAAAGTCGCAGTGTTTTCAGAAGAAGGCTTGTTTGTTGTCTTAATCCTAGTATTGTAAGGATGTACTGTCTTGAAGTCAGCTTGAAAAATGTTATCCGATAAATGTTCAAAAATGTTCGGAGATGATTCATCTTCTTCTACTGTCTCTTCAGCTACTTCCTCAGGGATCTCAGGAGGCATCAAGTTATCATGTGCTTCTAGAATCGTTTGAATAGCGAACTACAGGATTTCTAGGTTTAGGCCTTCAGTATTTGAATTTGGTCGGTTAGTGGGAAAAGGCTTCCTAAACGGGGGTTTGTAAGGCCCTTTGCTCGAAGAAGTTTCTTCAACCATCCTTTTCAAATCTATAACTTGATTGGACAGTTTTTGAACGACTTTTTGTAAGTTTTCTAGATCCGAGCTTTCAGGGGGTGCTTTGTTTTGGGCAGGTCTAGGGAGGATTTCGATTTTCTTTTTGGAAGATGAACTAGTCTTTATTTCGTTGCTAGTAGTGTCTTTTAAGCTAAGGATGTCTTTCTCGATTTGGTTGGCTTCTTCGAAGGCTTCTAACAACGTGACTTTCTTAGATCTCTTTACCCAAATGGCTATGCTTTGATGTAAGGATTTCATATAATATGCTATGATAAGATTCTCGGCAGGCATAGAATCCATAGGGATTCGGTTCTTTAGTGTCAAGAATCTTTGATTAAAGTCCTTGATTTTTTCTTTGGGGTTCATTTTTAAACTAGAAATCTCCATGACTAGGACTTCTGGGGACTTTTCATCTCCAAACTTCTCAATAAAGAAGGATTCAAACTTCTCCCATGACACGATGGTATGGGGTTGTTGGGAAAAGTACCAGGTAGAGGCATTGCCCTCAAAGGTGTAGGGAAACAATCTACAGACTATGTCTTTATGCTCGACACTATGGAGTCTAATGGCTAACATAAACTTTTTGATGTGATCTTCGACGATTTGTTTAGATTCTGGGTCAAATTTAGGGAGCCACTTCTCCGGGTGTTTGGGTAAGGGATGTTGAGGCCCAGGTATGGCCACTGTGTCTTGGTCGAGCCAGGGTCTGGCGGGATTGTTCTGGTTGGCCATAGGTGTGGGCAGTGTTGAAGGCTGGGATGAGGAACTGCCTTCGTCCGAGGACTCTTCTCCAGAAGAAGAAGGAGATGAAGGAGGTGGTGAGGGTGGTATACCAGATCCTCCTGCTGCAGGAATGAGGATTGGATCTGTAGGGTTAAGAGTGAGGTTAGTGCCTCCAATTTGTTCTCTGATATTAGAGAATTCTAATGGTTGGTCCAAAGGTCGGCTTGGTTGTCTTAAACAGGCGAAGGAACTGTGTGTTCTTATGAGAGATTGGCGGACAATATCTTGTACGTCACCACCTGTAGGATTTGGAGTTACTGGTTCAACTGTAATCCGTAGATTGTCATTTGATGTGGTTGTTGTTTGAGGGACAATGTTGTCATTTGAATGACTTCTAGTCACTATAGGTGAGCGGGTAGGTGGTGGAGGAGTCTTACGACCACCTCGTGCCATTAATAATTTTCAGGCCCTCCTTCTAGCGCCATTTGTTGACGGGCGAAATTGACCACTCGTCAACTGGAGGAGTGAATCCGATCCGGGGTTGTCTACTTAACCCAAGCCGTTTGGATTAATCCACTCCAACGGGTTTAGCGGCTCCGTTAGTCGATCTAAGTCCTAAGAAAGTGAAAAAACAAAACTAAAGAAACTAACTAAATGCCAAACCGCTGCTGAAAACTATATACAAATCTAAAATATATTCACAGTTTACTAACTAATATTTATAGAATAGTAGTTATACTTGATATGATTAGATTTCTAATATATGTACAGTATTCACAAAATGAAAATTTTGATTGAAATCTGCGAAATCATATATGAATTGATTTATGATAGAGAAACTATCATTCAGTGTTTTTGATTTTTTATAACTTTTATAAACAAGAAATGAAATGGGAGCTATCTAGTTGAGAAATAAAAATAACAATCGATACAATGTATTTAGACTACAGGAAATTCTTATATTAATTAAACTAATAAAATGAAATAGCAAACTAACCTAAAGTCTTATCTCCTATTCGTCCTGTGCATAACATCTAATTTTGCTTTTTGATGAGGCCAACCCGCACCAGATCTTACCAATGCTTCTCGTAAACGCAAAGCAGTAACGATTGAATACTAATGACAGAACATGTAAGGGATGTAGAAAAAACAATTTTATAATTTAACAAATGATCACATTAAGATAAATCTCGCTGTAAAGATTTGTATACAACTGCTCATTTAATAAAGAAGATTAACCTTCTGATCATTAAATTGGAACAGAATAATTGTTGTACATAATATGAGAGACATAAAACATGGGCATCATATAAATCCGATCACATCAATCTGTAATAAACACGATATCTAAAGTAGTCATAATTTGATTACAAATCAAAATGCGCAAAACTTAAACAAAAATATGATATATCGAAGCTAAAGTTGTACCAACATCAACTTTCATTCAAGTCTGTCAATCATAAATCCATAGTTTCTTCTCCCAAGCAGCGATGGTTCTTAGTTTACAAAACAATACATTTATAAAGGCCACGGGATCAAAACATTTCTTGTGGAAATCATCAAATTTGTTCCAAAAATTGTGGGGAATACAACCTCCCAGATCCTCATTGTTATCACAAGTAACAACCTATTCTAAAACCATATAAAGAAATAGCATGTTGAAATATGCCACCAACAATTCAAATCTTCTTTAGAAATCGTATGTACCTGTAAACGCACAAGAATACATGATTTCATATTGCATTTTAGTTGTAAAAACAAAGAATTCGAATTTTAGTAACTAGCTACAGAATCTCACGATTCTGTAGCTAGTTATAATTATAACTAGAATTGTGTTTTATTAAATCAATCAAAACAGACGAGATGCAATTTGAGTAAACAAATCATGTATTCTAATTAAAAACAAAGACAAAATCATCCTAAACTTATTTTTAAAACACCATACCTCAGATTCAGTGATTCATTTTAATCAAGCAATTTTCGAATTCACAATGGCAGTCACCGCTTCCACGTTCTTAAAAACAACAGAGCCTGTGGTTTTTTGTCTTTTATCATTAGCTTGAGCTACGTTTTGCAATCTGTCGTTTTCTTTTGTTAGCACATTCACCTGGTCCTCCAAGGACTTGATCCAAGACTGAAGCAAAGGCACATCTCTGTAATACCGATCGAGCCATGACTGACATTCATTGCATTGCGGTCGGATAGAATGTGTATCAGCAGGTGGGGAATTTTTCATTTGGCTTGTAGGTTCTCTGTCGAGTTTTATTCCAGGGAAGTCGGGGTTGTCTTTAAGACACGGTGGGAGGTTCGTCACATAATCATAGGGTTTAACTGAGCAAAGTCCATACGAATATGGATATTCTTCAGTTAGAAACCATTCAATTTCTTAATCAGAATCCTCTCTTAACTCAATTGGGTTTTGGTCTGCATTTTCCTTAGGTTAATTTTGGGCACACCGTGAAACCCAACGCGCGGCCCTTTTACCCTTGTAATTGATATCACCGTTACCCTTACACTTTTCCTTTGCAGATTTTTTAACAGGCTTACCACCATCTTTTGGATACGAATCAGGTAGAGCGTCGGGTTGGGTAGTGTCCGGGTAGGTCGAGGGTTCCACAGAGGGAAAGAGAGAAAGAGGGGGAATGATGGGCTCGACGAGGGTTTCTGTAACAACGGACTTGTCAATTTGTCCTATTTYAGTACTAGCAAAACCATTCCTTAACAGGAAAGCGTCCCAACAATCGCCATTTAACTTCAACTGATGAACCATAATAATTTTAATCAAACAGTGGTGGAACAGGCTGGAGTCGGCTTTCTCCCTTTTAAAATGCTTTGCCATTTTATATAAACTTCGAAGGAGAAAATAGGGCATGTTTAGAGGAAAATCGATAAAACTCATGAGCAACCGCAAGTGATATAAGAAAACCAAACTATATCTACCCTCACAGGTAATGAACTGCTTGACAATAGCTAACAGGTCGTGCCATCTAGGTTTTAGAGTTGTAACTGGCATACCTTTGTCGCAGCTGGTAATCTTCCTTGAGGTAAACAACAGTGATCATGGAACCTCCTCAACCTTTGAACTTTTAAACCATTTTTGTCCCACGGCTGGCAGACCAGTGGCTGAGCTAATAAAATCTTTGTTTAACTCAAGCTGGACGTCTCCAATTTTAACTCTGCAACCATCGAACGTTAGCGCGAATTGTTGGGCAACTGCCAAATTAAAACCCTCGAACTTCTCAACAAAGACCCGCCAACCATTCCTCTCTTATTCTTCTCAGGCATTATCAAACAATAACAAAGTCTGGACACCGTTGGGTTCTATTCTCACTACGGGAGCCATGGCTAACAACACAAAATCGACAGGGTATTCGGCGATAGGGTTTGACAGAGTATAAACAGAGCCATTTGCCTCGAGCTTCCCAATACAATGCAAAGGCAGCTCGAAATGCTATGAAGGAGTGTTAATGCTATGCGTGCGAGGATAGTGGTGTAGATCGAGGCCATGCAAGAACATCATATCAGACTATACTTGGAACGACACCTTGGTGTAATGGTACATACAAATCATAAAAGTTAAAAAACCATTATATGCATATCCAAAAATTCGATCAAAATGTCAAATGAACAATTGCATATCCACGATTCGACCAAAAAATTTCAATATGTCAAATAAACCATTGCATCAAAAATTTTATAAATCAAAACCATATTAACAATAGTCAAACGCTAAATGGGTGGCGTTTTGATAGATATGTAACCAATGGTGTGTTTGAGGCCGAGGAATTATACCATGAACAACCATGCTCATAACTAAATGAAACAAATCGACAATAAACCATATAAAAATCAACCCTTTGATGAAATCAAACATGAATTCCAGTTGTTTCGTTTTCATACTTGCAGTTATGAATACGGAATCGAAAAGCAGGTATGCAAAAAGCGAAGGATAATGGTATCGTTTAATGAGAAAAGTTGTGACGAATAATGAGAAATTAAAAACCTTGTGTAGGCAGCTGGCAAATATAGAGATTAATATGGCTGCCAACAGTTTGATATCCAGTTTTTGGTCCACACTATTTAGGGCCAAATTGTTAATTTGTTTTTCTTCTAGATCTTTAATTTTGTCCCAAAGATTGTTATTTTCTTCGACCTCTTATTCATGCTTTGATTTTTTTTCTTCTTGGTTGTTTTTTTCTATTTCTTGTAACCTAACCTCCATTTTTGTAGCTAAGTCTTAAAGCCTAATAGTTTACTGTCTATTTGTCTCTAAATATTATCTTCTAAGGATCTTAATTTATTATTAAGCATTTCTACTAACTCACTTTGAAATTTGGCTTCTCTTTATTCTCTATGTTTATCTATTGATTCTATATATTCATGCAAACAATCTAGGGTTACTTTGTTAGGCCTTCCTCTATTAGATTTAGGTATCAACGATGTATTACTCATATTGAAAAGAAAAATAAATAAGTAAGAAACTTGTGCATCTTATTAATGGTAGGGTTTGAATAGTCACGAACGTGATTTAGTTACAACATATCAGATTTATCGTAGACCAAATTCATTGTAGACCCATTGAATTATTCATCGCATCAATTCATTGTAGATATACCAATTCACCCATAGAGGTAGAAATGTGCATGCATTATGTATGCACCATAGAGATAATATTCACCACCGTATCTATTCACTACAGATATATATTACAGTGGAAGAAAATAAAAAGCTTATCAGCAAGAAACAAAGGAACCCATAAAAATAATAAATCAAGACCTAGTTGGAGGATAGGGGGTCTCATCATGAGCCATCCTATTAGGTCCATGGGCATGTAGTGGTATTACACTACCATTCAGCTGGTCACCACGCCCGGGTAGTGGATATTGGTGGCATAGCCAAGAGAAAGGGGGTCTCATCACAATCCAACATTTTCATTTCCGTGAAATGCTTGTGGGTAACATTGTCACCACTGGTCACCATGCCAGGGAAATGTCCCCTAACTAGCCTCTTGAAAGAAAAAGCAATAAGAATAAAAGATAAAATGCATGAATGGGCTTGGAAACATTTGCATCCATGACAAAGTGCAACTCACAGGGGCAGAGACAGATCAGGGGTTTTCACTAGAGTGAGGTGGACATTCCACCAAGGACAGTCTAGCAGGCCTGGACCCAGGGGGGGTCTTTCTCTTTTCACCATGATATAGGCCTTGGAAGGCCCATGACATCACCCAAGGTTTTGGATACTTTGGAGGAAATTGTGTGCCAAGTGGCACGTGTGGCAGAATCCTAAGGCCTAATGTTTTTCTCTAGGAGTCTAACGTTGTCATAAAAGGACCTAACGTCACCCTAAAAGGGCATGACATCATATTTACAACTTGATTTAGGGTTTTATTATGACATTTTATGTAAAAACTGGATATTATGTGTAATTGGCCATGTCGACCTTTTTGACCTAATTCTGGTCATTAGTTTTGTATAAATAAAGGTTTAAACCCTTGTATTATTGATCATCTTTCACTCACACTTGTGAGGACTAAAATTTGCGCCCTATCTAGGGTTTCTTGGTTGAAATTTTGGGCACACTTGTTCAAGAAGGCTAAATTTGGAGTATTTTAGCAAGTTTCTTGGTGGATGTGTTCAACTAGGGATTTTCTTGATGATTCTTGATGTATGTAAGTGATACTTCTGAAATTCTTCTTAATTGAATAGTTATATTTTTATTTATCTTGAATTTACAGTCAACATTATGAAATTGCAAGATTAAACCCTAGGAAGACTAGCTCATATTATTGTCCTAGATTTAAAAGCCTTCACCTACTAGATCTTGTCAAAAGGCCATTTTTCTTGAAGCATTTTCTAGGGCATTGCCATTGAAACACCCTAGTCTTACTTGTTTCATCTTATTCGATTTTGTTTCGTCATTGAGTTAAAGAGGGAGGAAATCTACTAAGGCCTAGGTTTACCTACAATTTAGTAGCTAGTTTCCCCTAGAGTTTGATAGTTGGAGCCTTGGGTTACCAAAACTCCATCTATTTATCTCGTTTGTCTTTGACCCTCCTACTATCATTTCTCTTCAACATTTTCTGCCACATCATTGACTCCATTTTCCCTAAAGCACTAGTCTAAGTCCTATTTTGAGTAATTGATCAAAACAACCACCAAAACTTATACTTTGAGCTTCCTACTAACCATTTCTAATACTAGAATAGCCTAACCTACTAACACTATTGTTGGTGTTACTAAAGTAAGCTACAACCATTAATTGCAGCATTAAAAACTCATAAAAACAATTGAAAATGTTGATTAATACATTGTCTTGTTTGCTTCTAATAAATGTTAGTATTATGATTTCAATGGTTGATGATTCTTAGTCATTTTGAATCCATTTCAAAGCATATAATGTGAAGTATTTCATCATCAATATTTGTTGTTATAATTTTCTATTTACTTCATCATTATCAGCTAATTGTTTCATTTGAAAAAGTCTATGGTTTTATGAAGTGCTAACCAACAAGTGTACTTGCAAATATATATAGTTGTTTGTTTCTTTGTTTCAGGCAGGTACACTTTGATATATTATCATTTCATTGCTTATTAAACCAGGACTTTCTGATCGGTCATGCCTTGTGAGAGATCTTTTTATTAGCCATTTTGACCTTGCCTTCTCAAACCCCCAGATCACCAAGGACGTCTCCCCTGGGCCTACCACCCTAAATAGAAGAAGGAATCATATTGAGGTGACAGTGATAGGATACTCTCATGTTATGCCAATTTTCTCTCTTTTTACCTTTCCTCTATCAAAGTACAAAGTACAAATTGCGTGATAACGCTTATGAAATAATATTTGTTATTTTATACACATGCATTAAGAGATTTTATGTAAACAAGAAATTTACTCTTTAAATGGAATAGTAGAAAAACAACAAAATACATATTAAGAAAAATACCTCCTCATTGGTTTGTTGTCACTCATTAGTTGTAATGTAGTCTATTTTGTTGAAGCGTATCAATTGTAATGTAATCCAATGAGTAAAATGAATATTCTTCCAAACATTCTTTCCCCCACTTGCCCAAAGTGAAACATAATTATCCTCCCATCCAACTAGGATCCTAGCCAGCTTCCTAGCTCAAAGAAACCTTACGGTCTCTAGGCCCTCCATTCTTGTGACTCCAAAAACAAAAATGCACATATCTTCTAAGAAATTTTTCACAAGAAATATCTATTCTAAAAATTCACCAAAATTCCAACATGCTCCAACCTCGCAACATTTTCCCCCATTCATCCCTATTTCTTCTTCCTAGTTATCAAGTTTTCCGACCCCTTCTCTAAGCCCCCCTCTGTCAACTGGCCATCTGTATACCTTATCTAGATTGTTTTGGGAAAAAAGTTAAAAAAAATATTAAAATATTAAATGATTTACATAAAATAATAATAAATAGAATGCAAAGTCATGCAACTTGACAATTGTCCCCAAAATTTATGACAACTCATCATACCCATTTAATTTGTCATACCAACTAACAATCAAAGTCAATGAAGGTGTTTAATGCTACTAGATATTTATGAAATATCATTGAAATAATCAATGAAGGTATCTAATGCTACTAGATATTTATGCATGCAATAAAAGATATATGATCGTTTAACCAAATATTGAATAATCTAGTTTAGTAAGTAAGACATTAACTAAGTGTACATGTGTAGAGTATGTATACGTAGCTAGTGGACACATATCACGCACATGTACTAAACATAAATAAGCAATACCTCTAGTGCATAGTTCAAGTATCATCACAACAAAGTAGGTAGGACAACAAATCAAGTAATGCATCATTCAATAACTTAACCAACAAAATTACAATAATTTATCAATATTTTATCATCACATTTAAAAATATAAAAAACGAATCAAAATGAGTGTCTTGGTACCAAGTGAGAAAACAAGAGTGGCGCATCTTCCTAACTTGCTTCCATCTTCCATCCTATCATTTTCTCTGCTAGACTAAGCTAGATCATCAACCATATTGACCTAACTCTAGATAGAACCCATAAGTGGAAGTGTCACACATATTCACGAAGCTTCCCCAACATGAAAATAGAAGTCTCCATCACATGTCTAGAGGATTGTGGCTTAACACAACCCTCCCACGATTCCAGGTTTCGAAGGATACATGGTGGAAAATGCCTCCACCCCTCTTGATTGAACTAGGGTCAACACCCTATATCAAGTCATGTTATGCAACAACTATTCTTAGAGCCACGCCATCGAATAATCACTCTAGCAACTTGTGCATCCTGTCAAAACCACAGTAACCAAATCTCATAGAAATATTTGAAATCATAAGTAAAACGTATAGTACACATTATCTTCTTAATGTCTACAACACTTACAATCATTTGGCTATTACATAGCTCATCAACCTGTAGGTTATCTCACCAATACTCATATCCATGTAGATACATCACAAATGTCATATGAGAATCTATATTTGTATTGACATTTACAACATAATTTTGAGTTGGTATCCATGTAATGAAATTCCACATTCAATTTTGCATATTTAAGCAAATCACATAATTGTCATCATCATGAACATACAATAGTAAAAATAACATTATGCAACACATAAATAGGTCCATTTATACACATCTCAAATGTCTATATTAGTCTAACTAATCCCAAATAGTTAATAAGCAATGGATTACTAAGATGAGTAAAATTGAAGGTCACGATTATTTAGATTGAGCTTGTGGTTTATCAAAGGTGGACCACTTCCTGTATGCATATTTTATCTATTTCTCGAGATGCTTGTCCATTTAGTCCACATTATATTTTAATAAGTGATTTTTTTCACAACAACTATTTCAACCTCAAATATATAATCTTGTTTTAATATTCTAAAACAAGGATATAAACATGATTTACACTAAACATATTTTATCTCACTTTTTTTTCTGAAAAATTATTATATCAGTTATTTTGGAAGTCCGCAACTAAATATTTGAAACACATTTTACACGCCTCTATGTTCCCAACAACTATTTTTCTCCAATTTAATTAAAGTAGAAAATTAAAGATCCTATTTTGAAGATTAAACGTCCATAGGTATCCCACGTATTTTTATAATTTACTGGTTATGCAATTTTTATACTACTTATTATCCCCTAGTCTAGGGATAACTAAGGAGATTATGTCTCGAGGCCCACAGGTCCTAGACATGGAGTATTGAGAGCCATATCGATTTGAGCATGGCCCTGGAGGTGTTAATGTTTATGCCATTATTATAGTTCTTTGCATTTCAATAGATAAGAGCATAATAAGAACAAGATCACTGAGAAATACACATTCACAAGAGACACAACATTTATCC
>JZKD02S2270282.1:175585-199226 GCA_000966675.3 Picea glauca | reverse complement strand
CTAACTACAAATGCATACTAATGCATACTAAAGAAACACACTTTTACCTAACGACATATTAGACCAAGTAGATCTTAACTAACTCCTAAGTGTCTAAATATCCTAACAGCAAGAACAGTCGGTAGGCCACGGGTCCCTTCCTTTCCACAACTTCAAAAGACCCCACAACCTAGGAGAGGGTTTAGCACCCTTTCTAAACCGAATCGAACTCTGGTGTGATGCGCATCAGCATAACTTTCCTTCTGATATTGTGCTTCCTTAGTCCTATGTCTTATCGCTTGTTATCGTTCTTCCATTCCTTGGATCGCTTTTGGTTCTTCCAGGACCATATTCTCAAGTAGATCCCAGCTTAATGGCGTCTGACACGATTGCTCGTAAAGAAACTCAAAGGGCCATCTTAATGATATCTTAATGGTTGTTGTTGCACGCAAACTCAACCAACAGCAAGAACTATTCCCAACGTTCATGTTGGTCTAACACAAACATGTGTAACATAACCTTTCGAAATTTGGTTCGCCCCTTCGATCAGCATGTCTATCTCAGGCTGATATGCAATATTGAAGTTAAGTTGGGTTCCCAAGGCCTCTTGGACTAGTACAAAATCGCCCGGTAAACACAGATCCTAAAACATACATGATTCTTTTAGGCACGCCAAGTAGTCTCACAATCTTGCTGACAAAATTCCAACTATGTCAAGTAGCTAATATGTCGTGTGCACATGAATAAAATGTGCACTCTTCGTCAGAGTATCAACTATCATGGAAAACGAGTCGTGCCTCCTTGTCGTCAACGACAATCCCACAATTAAGTCCATCGAAATGGCCTCCATGTTTTTTTTGGAATGACGTGTGGCAGTAGTAATCCAGCCGGATGTCTATGTTCAACCTTTACTTGCTGACATTCTAGACACCTCGCCAAGTAGTTAACTATGTCCGCCTTCATCCCTATCGGAAAAATAAGGGATTAAGGTCTTCCCTCATCTTCATGACTCCAAGATGAGCCATGTACATCGTTCTATGAGCTTTGTTTTAGATCAACTTTTTAACTCGTCGTAAGGCAGTACGTAAATCCGGTTATTATATCTCGTTAATTAGTCGATGTCCACAACAAATCCCTCAAATTTTGGTATCAACACAGTGTCTCGTCCGATAAATTCCTTAACCTCTTTATACCAGTCATCGTCGTGCTGTAAAGTTAGAATATTTTCACGAATATTCGTCTGAAAAGGTATCCTGAAAAATGTTTTGTACATAAAAAACAAATAAATTTTAGATGAATTAATTCTCATTTAAATTCTATATTTGATTTTTCTCCATCCCCCATTTATTAATTGATTAATTAGTTTTTAGTCCTCATACCTTATTTAGACCTAGTCTTTAATTTCAACTAGGCTTAGCATTGTTAAGGGAATTTTATAATTAATAACTTTACTCAAACAACAATTTTATTTCAAGGCTGACCACGTCAAATAAAATATTGTTTTCTAGGAACCTAGGTTCATTGACTCACCAGTGTTAAAAGTCATAATGTATCCTTTAAGACGCACTACGTGCTCCAAGGGTGCCACTTGCCTTTGACTTCTTTTGGTAGTTGTCCAACCCTTAGAGTCAATACTCCATCTGGCGACCTTGTGGGAGACTAAGGTCCTCTAAGGAATAAAGGCCTTGTCTTATTGTGCGCCCCTTAAAATCTTCGTGAGCCACTGTCTCAATCCACCCTCATGGCATCGTGGGTCTCTCGAACTAGGTAATCATCAACCTACAATTCGTGCCACAACGAGAGTGCTAGTAGGCTATGGCAGGGTTGTTTCCACACCTCTCCCTCAATATCTCTAGTTGTTGTGCATGGCCCCTTTACTCCTAATGTAAATCTGATTAGCAAGAAATCATCAACCTGCATCCATCAACGAAACATGTCAGTGATCCATAAACATCATCATGATATACCTGAACATTTGTCACATATGCATAAACAAAAATACCAAACCATATACAGTCCACTCCCCGACTCGATCCAGAGTCCAAGGAGGTCTATCGATGCCATCGTCATCCCTAATCTGTCAATTTTCCTCCACACTCAGGAGAAACCCGTCAATAGCACATGTTGATATATATATAATCAAATAACACATCGTCATATCCACAACATCATCATCATAATCCATAAGTGAAACAGACAATCATATAATGAACCGGATCACTTGCACGAAAGAGCGGGATGTTACATACACCCCCTCTTGTTTTAAACTTCATCTCGAAGTTTCACAGTATACAAGTGCAGAAATAAAGTTTCTAACAATATTTAAAAGTCTAGTTTTCAAACAAAAATGGAAACTTCTGACGCATATCATATGCGTCCTCCCAAGTATCAGAGTGTGGACTATAATTGTCCCATTGGACTTTGACCTTATCGACAGTTCGACGTTGTAGCTATCGAATGATATGGTCTAGAAAGCAGATTGGCTCTGTCGTAAGTGCACCCTCGCCCGACATCTGCAAGGAACTCATGTCAATCACAAGTGTAGGATCACTAACATAAAGTTGCAATAGATACAAGAAAAATACCATGCATACGCCTCTAAGAATGAGGCAAGGCCAGTCAGTAGGTCACATGTCCCTTCCTTTCCACAACTTCAAAAGGCCCTACAACCTAGGAGAGGGTTTACCACCCCTTCCAAACCAAATTGAACTCTGGTGAGGTTTCACTCGTAATAAAAACTCGATCTCCAACTTCATAGTTGTGATTAATACAATGCGCGTCAGCATAACTTTTCTGTTGATCTTGCTCTTCCTTAGTCCTATGTCTTATCTCTTGCAATTGTTCTTCCATTCCTTGGATCGCTTCTTGTCCTTCCAGGACCCTATCCTCAAGTCGATCCCAGCTTAATGGCGTCTGACACGGTCACCCGTAAAGAAACTCAAAGAGCCATCTTAACGGTACCTTGATGGCTATTGTTGCACGTAAACTCGACCAGCGATAAGAACTATTCCCACCGTTCTAGTTGGTCTAACACAAACATATGTAACATAACCTTCCGAAATTTGGTTCGTTCCTTTAGTCAGCTTGTCTATCTCAGGGTGATATGCAGTACTAAAGTTAAGTTGGGCTCCCAAGGCCTCTTGGACTAGTACAAAATCGTCCGGTAAACACAGATCCTAAAACATACATGATTCTTTTAGGCATGCCAGCTAGTCTCACAGTCTTGCTGACAAAATTCCAGCTATATTAGGTGTCTGATATGTCGTGTGCATAGGAATAAAATGTGCACTCTTCGTCAGAGTGTAAACTATCACGAAAAACGAGTCATGCCTCCTTGCCGTCAGCGACAATCCCACAATGAAGTCCATTGAAATGGCCTCCATTTTTTTTTGGAATGACGTGTGGCAGTAGTAATCCAACTGGATGTTTATGTTCAGCCTTTACTTGCTGACATTCCATACACCTCGCCAAGTAGTTAACTATGTCTGCCTTCATCCCTACCAGAAGAATGAGGGATTAAGGTCTACCCTCATCTTCGTGACTCCAAGATGAGCCATGTACACTACTCTATGAGCTTTGTTTCATATCAACTTCTCAACTCGTCGTAAGGCAGTACGTAAATCTGGTTATTATATCTCGTTAATCCTTCGTTTTTCATAGTAAATCCCTCAAATTTTTGTATCAACATGGTGTCTCGTCCGATAACTTCCTTAACCTCTTTATACTAGTCATTGTCGCGTTGCATAATTAGAATCTTTTCACGAAGATTCGTCTGAAGAGGTATCCCGAAAATATGTGTGGTCTCCAACTCAATGCATTTGTCACTCTGTTCATTGTTCCTTTTATGTAGGTAATATCAAAATCATACTCGCTAAGCAGTTCTGACCAATGCCCTTTCCGTGCATTCAAGTTGTTTTGCGTAAAATGTGTTGCAAACCGCAGTGGTTCATTTTTTAGTTCAAATTTCTGTCCAATTAGGTAATGTCTCCACACTCTTAGGGCATACACAATGGTCAAAATTTCCAAATCATGTGTCGCGTAGCTTTCGGCATGCCTTCTTAAATTCCTTGAGACGTAAGCGATCGCTCGACCACCTTGCATCGAGATTCAACCTAAGCCTTCCTTAGATGCATATGTGCATACCATGAAGTCCTCACCCCTGTCAGGGATTTTTAGTATTGGCGTTGTCGTCAATTGCTCCTTGAGCCTTTGAGATGCTTTCGCACATTCTCGGTACATACAACTCATTTTTTTTCTTCTGAATTTTCATGGTCGGATTTGCTATCTTCAAAAACCTTCAACGCACCGTCAATAATATCCATCTAAACACATGAAACTGCGTACTTCTAGTACGTTCGTCGGCGCAAGACATTCCCTAATAGCCTCTACTTTTGTTGGCTCCACAACAATGCCTTCGTTGAAGATAACATGCCCCAATTGATGAATCCTCAATTGACAAAAGAGCATTTCGACAGTCCCCAAGATTTGTTCCCTTGTAAACACTTTAGCACCAAGCACAAAGTTCGTCAAGCTCTTCTGTCCTCCGGGAATATATTAATATGTCGTCAATGAATACTTGACAATAGTCAAGCAGAGTCTCCACGACCCATCCTTCTTCCGTATGAAAATAACAGGGGCACTCCAAGGTGACACACTTGGACTTATAAGTCCTAGGCCCAACAACTCTTTCAGTTGCATTTTCAACATCTGTAACTCAGGTGTCGACATCCAATAAGGCGTTCTCGCTATCGGTTTTCTTCCAAGTTTCGAGCCGATTTTAATCTCCAACTCTCTTGCGAGTGAAAATCTGGGTAATTTTCTTGAAACATGTCAAGAGTACTCGTGCCACAGGAAGGTCCTTCTAATCCTTCCATTACACCCTAATCGTTCAACGCCAAGATTTCATATAGCTTGCATCACTGCTCACAGTCTTCTGTAGTTGTAGGGAAGAAATGAACCTCAGGGATACTCCTTGGTTTCTTCCTACAATCACACTTCTCTGTCCCTCATTGTTTGTCCAACTAAACTTCTTCGTCTTATAGTTGAACATCGCATCAAGCGATTCCCACTAGTCCATACTAATCATGTCGTCAAAGATCTTAAGATCGTGATGTATAGGTCGAACTTCGTTACACTATTCCCCAGATTAAAGTGACGGTTCATGCCCCTTCCTCCAACGATCTGGTTTTCACCTGAAGCCATTTCGACGAATCTAAACTCGTCATGTTGAAATACCTTACCTAAATCCCTTCAACGCGGTACTAGAAATAGAACTCTCTGTAGCACTGAGACCTAACAAATACTAAAGTTTGGTTGGCGATGGTACCTGATGCCTTGAGTAAAGTGGTCTGGTGCTCGGCCTAGCGGTTATTCACCATGATCATGAATCACGTGGGCCTTTCCCATCTCCACAACGGTAGTGTGTCATGTTAACCTGGCCACCCTAGCCTTTTCAACCGACAGTCTTATTGTTAAGGTGCCTCTCCACATGTCCAACACATGTCTCTGGTCTAGTTCTCATGGCCATGAAGTAGAAGTTGTTGGCCTGTCATCCTAAGATCCTAGTCTATTCTGTCGACAAGCCTATCTTCGATTGTTGGCGGTGGTCCCCTGTAGGGGGTCTTCAGCTAAGGAACCCATAGTCATGGTGTCAAGAACAAGGGTTCTATAGACATATCTTGCTACCAAGATGTCTTGTCTGGTTGGTAACTAATGTTGTTGCACACCAGATGTTGTCAGTCCATACAGTTTTGTAGGAGTCATGCCCTGACTCTCGCGGTCAATTCTTCCTCATCTATGAGACCTACTAGACTGTATAGTGCAACATCTGAGGCATTTAGATCCTCACCTTCGCACGAAAGCTGGAGTTAAGGTCGATCGCGAACTTGTTGATCTCCAAATTCTCCGTGTTCAGATGCAGGGCATATCGAAGTAGCTCCATAAATCTGGTCTCACAATCCGGCATCGTACGACTACCCTGTCGTAAGACGTTGAACTCATCAAGTTTGCACTCAATGAATTCCTCTGACAAAAACTTCTACTGAAACCGTACCTCGAATCGTTCCCATAACATGGCTTCAATGACCATGTTTAGTTGAGGTAGGACCATCTTCCACCATGGAAGAGCGCTCCCCTTTAGCGAAAGAACGTCATGCAGACCTTCATGTTGGAGGTCGTAACCGCGAAGCGCAAAGCACATCGTCTTGTTCTCCACCAATGCCTCAGCAACTAAGTCGTCCATGGCACTCATGAACTCGGGAACTTAACCTTCTCGAGTTCTCTGTGAATGCTACTAGTACTTGCTGGGGCACGCTGTGGACCCTCAGGGGTACAGGCGCCCTAGCCTCATCTCAATACAGATGGTTAGTCAAGGCCTCTGAAATTTCCTTGGAAGGACCTTGTCAGACCATCCACATCACTTACAGCAATCGACTCCCGCCTGAGGACTTTTTCTTCCCCTTAGGGGTTAGACTACTAAGGCGCGAGCGCTTCTGGAGGCGTCACACCTCCTTCCCCAACACCACGTTATGAATCTTCGCGGCGTCCTCTAACTGTGACTACCGCAAGGACATGGTAAAATTTTAATTAGCGCTACTATTTAATCAAGGGTTTAATTCAGTGGAAGGCGTGAATATCCACATTTGTGGGGTTGAACCCGCTCTGATACCATATGTAACAGTCCACGTCAATACGACAACAAAAACAACATACAACAGGTAAAAAAAAATTTACTTTTTAATGTTGCGTTAGGAAATTAAAACATTACCATAGTAGAAATATCCTCAATGCATCATTCACATAATGTAACGAAACAAAAAAAAATACATTAACAATCAATTACGACACAATGTTGACTATCATCACCATGATCCACGACACACATATCAATGTATTAACACATTAGTTAGCAGCAACACAACATCATTGCATTCTACAATTAATAACGACGCATAACAGTACGAAGCTTAAACGCTCAATGCCTATGATAAAGACCATCATCAGATAACATAAGATAACATAACAAATCAAAAGGATCATAAAGATAATCACAAGCATCACATGATATACTATCCGCTCAACTTACCCTGCAAGGTTAGGACCTCCAAGACACATAAGCAATGCTCAAGCCCAGGTTCCAATTGATTTTAACCATTTAAGGTCTTAGGACTGGCGGTTGTTCTAAGGAACAAGGAGGTGTCTATATCCCACTAACACAATCAATCCATGCAACTAGCTAAGTCAATAGAGTCTGCAATCATCGATCTCATCAAGCCATCAATCCTAACATCACCTAATCAAGGCACAAGGGTAATCATTCACATAACACATAATAGACCATATTTATCCGAGGCACAAAGCATTTATTAGATATTTTCGAGGCCCAAGACCCAGTCACAAATTGCATTCATCTGTAATAATAATTTTCATTATGCATTAGGCGACTAATATCTAAGACCCTCATTTATCTCATAAGATCCATCTGCGCAAGAAGTCTAAAATCTAAAACCATCATTTATTACATAAAATCCATATTTCATTAATACATCTAATGATGCAAGTAAAGGTTGTTAATCCATCATATGACAATATAAGAGAAGGCGTTAGGTAAACAACTATATTTATTTGTTGTGTAAGGAATCTAATCACATGCATAAAATTATACATCTCCTTGAGTTGAGGCGCAAGAGTATCATCCATTAATTCGTTGCGCAAAAGATCTAAGGTCTAACATTCATTCACCACATCATAAATCCATTACGGGCAAGAAGTCTAATGTCTCTAATATCAATCTTTACTACAAGGTTTTGCTCCGCACAAGGAGTCTAGGGTCTAACATCATGCATTGCCATAAAACTTCAGTGCACACAAGAAAATGATTTAATTATCTAATCATTCATTTAATTCAGTGTGCGCATTCATTCTATTAACTATGTCATTCATCGACACTACAAATCATCACACAAGAGATAAACAAGGCTTAAATAAACATATGAAAATCGTGTTCTAAAAGCACGAGATTAAGATAACACCAATGATCCATACATTGCATTCATTCAAGGAGCAAGATAATCGTCAATTGATATAAAACGCAAGGGGTCTGATCCAAAATTTTAGGTGCGAACGAAGGATTACAAGCAACACAAGTGAACCTTATTCAAACCGCGCGAAGGTAATCACCTTCTATTTTCTAGTTTACATCATTATTAATCATCTATAATCATTAATCATCTATACTCATCTCGGATGAACATGTAAATTAGACATCAATAATATAATAATGATTATTTAATCATTAAAAAGAGAAGATAGTAAAGGAAACAATGAACCAATAGGTCATTGGATAATTAGGAGATTATAGTCCTTACAGATGTTTAGACCCTCAAGGGATTTAACTAATTTTTACTTTTAAAGCAATTAAAAATCTACACATTAAATTATTAGTTATTAGTCACTTCATATCAACAATAATAATATTAAAACTTATTCACTCATAAGTATCAATTATCAAAGGACGTATGAAAGCAAGATTTTTGGACTCCAACCTTCAGGCTTGACATAAATTGATTGTTGTCATCAAGGTTCAAAAGGACAGAATTTAAGGAGATAACTCCAGTAACATTTGTTACGGAAAAAGAAATCCAAATCAATTAAGGCAGAGGAATTCAAAAAGGGAAACGTGTTCCAATTTAGTCTAAACGCAGAGGTAAATTCCTCAAGATAAATAAACAGGATAAGGTTGGGTAAGGTCGCAAGGTGATCTCACCAACCCAGGCAAAATACTTCCATAAGGACGTAGAGAGATTCAGGGAAAAACGAGCAAGTTTCAACGCCCAAAAACACAGAGAAGGTGGGCTCCCAACTCGCTGGGAAAGGGAAGTAACATCACCAATGTCGTTGACTAAAATCTTAGCAAAAAGACGAAGGACGACTTAAGACATTACCAAGAACGAATGACTACAACATCTGCCTTTAACAATAAGAGAAAATAAAGACCATGCATTTGGAAAACATGCGCGCTGCAAGACTGTTCTGAAATGGATTCCTCGTCTTCACACTCCACAATGCAGGAACCCAACAAGCCTCTAGACCTGGATAAACCTCGAGCTCCCCAGCTTTGGTGAACGCGAGTGTAAGGGAGGTGGTTCTGTCACAATTTCTCGGTTCCCTGCGAGGAGGAACCATCCAAGTACTCGAGGGTTGACCTTTGGGGGTTAAAGGTAAAGTTCCTCCATGCTTTCATCAAGCTCGCCAGGGGAGACTCAATTAGCACTGAATTTCATGAAGGAGAAATTCATGCCCAAGGATTATCGTGGGATGGACAATTGATCAACGAAGAGAAGGGGCCAACAAGTTTGTCGAACCAGGCAATCTGAACCAGATACCCTTTCCCCCACGAATCGATTCAAGACTGAAAGGGCTCAAGGCAACTAGGGATTCAGAGGTCACGCTCTAAAACATATAAAATCGTCCACAACTCGAAGGAAAGAACCCTCGTTGTGGATATCTAAGATTCGTCAAAAGGTGCAAGGATGTAGACCACTCGAGTTACAAAGGGGATTGTACCATCCTATTAGTCTAAAGCTCCAGAATTGATTTTAAAATAATAATTTACGCCACAGTTCAAAAGGTTGAAGTATGTACAGTAGCCTATCAAGAATTTATCAGTTAGTGCATATTTGAAGAACGATCTGTACAGTCCGAGAATACTATCTCGGTAGTTCTCAATCCAATGACAATATATTGCAACTGTTCAGTCATAATAATGAATAGTAAAACAAATAATGAAATTGACATCTACAGACTAAAAACCATGAATTTCATTTACATCCATATTAACAATTCATTTATTCTAAATCATTTAGTGTCCACCGATCTATTATCAACTTATACCCAACAAGATAATTTTCATCCACATAAGGGTTATAATGTTGAAGGGATTCTCTTTTTACACAACAATATAGATCATAATTTACTACTACAAATCACCAAATTACGGTATACGATCAAATTTTTGAACACCATTAACAACTTTTAAGTATAAAATATTCTATCAAGTAACTACTAATTATTGAGTATCTTTGACCAAGAAGACTTTGATGGGTGGATTGTCCCTCGATCTGATATTGTCGTCAATCTCCCTCCCTTCCCCTTTGCTTGCAATCTGAACTTCATCGGTGCCTCCCAACCAATGCTAGGGGTACTCTTCTTCCCCCTTAGCCCCTCTAGCTATAAAGGGTCCACGCATACAAACCAGAGAAAAATATAGCTCCCATCCCGCCTCGCAGGATCAAGCTACCACTCCCCATTCGAGTTGGGTATCCCAACTCCCACAAGAAAAATCAGTCAAGAAAATTTGGCAACATAACCTTACACGTACCAGTTGTGATCCATTCCTCCATTCTACCATTACTTTTATAGAGTTCTTATAGTTACCACTTGACAATTGTCTGTTAACCTATTTTTATTAAATTTTATCCCTTTATTCCTTCAACTTCCTTTGATGACAGATGCTTTTCTTAAAGCTTATTTGAGTTTTAATTAGAAAAGTTCACTAGACTAGATTTCTTTGTATGTTTCACATTCTTTTTACATTTAATTTCCCCTTTTAGTCTAAATTTTAATTTAGCAAGTTTTGCACATAAACAACAAATAAATTTTAGATGAATTAATTCTCTTTTAAATTCTAAATTCGATTTTTCTCCATCCCCCATTTATTAATTGATTAATTAGTTTTAGTCTTCATAACCTATTTAGACCTAGGCTTTAATTTCAACTAGGCTTAACATTTTTAAGAGAATTTTATAATTAATAACTTTACTCATGCAACATTTTTATTTTAAGGCTGACCATGTCAAATATAATATTGTTTTTCTAGGCACCTAGATTCATTGACTCACCAGTGTTAAAAATCGTGATGTGCCCTTCAAGATGCACTAAGTGCTCCAAGAGTGCCACTCACCTTTATTCGTGTTTCATTTGTATGGCGTGTTCTTCAAAACGCACTACGTGCTCCAAGGGTGTCACTCACATTGAACTGATTTTGGTAGGTTTCCACCCTTGGAGTCAATACTCCACCGGGCGACCTTGTGGGAGACTAAGGGCCTCTAAGGAATAAGGACCTTGCCTTATTGCACACCCCTTAGAATCTTCGTGAGCAACTGTCTCAATCTTCCCTCATGGCATCGTGGGTCTCTCGAACTAGGTAAGTGTTAACCTATAATTCGAGCCACGACGGGAGTGCTAGTAGGTTGTGGTAGGGTTGCGGTCACACCTCTCCCTCAATATCTCTGGTTGTCGTGCATGACCCGTTTACTCCTAATGTGAGTCTGATTAGCAAGCAATCACCAACCTGCATCCTTCAATGAAACATGTCAGTGATCCATAAACATCATCATGATATACCCAAACATATGTCACTACGCATAAACAAAAATACCCAAACCATATACAATCCATTCCCCGACTCGATCTGGAGTCCAAGGATGTCCACCGATGCCATCGACATCCCCAATCTATCAAGTTTCCTACACACTCAGGAGAAACCCGTCAATAGCACCTGTCGATACATATATAATCAAATAATACATCATCATATCCACAACATCATCACATAATCCATAAGCGAAACAGACAATCATATAATGAACCGGATCACTTGCACGCAAGTGTCCTCAAAGAATAAGTCACATCAGGTGTGTGCAAGAGCGAGATGTTACACTTTATTATCACTCTAACTCGAGTGATATAATACATGCGTCATCACAAAATTTTAACTTGCTTAGGAACATTGACTAAGATACTGCTAATTGATTATCATGTTTTTTCATCACTTCATAGTTTGGTCATTGTCCTCAATCTCACTTTCTTCTTAAGTCATATAAATTATATCTCAACCAAGTTAAATTTTTAGTATAGGATTTTTTCGTCATAGTCAAGGAAAATCATGTTTTCTATCGACAATTCACAATGGCAAATGTTCTTATATGTAATGACTACCATCTTGATACGTGGGTTAGTGAAAATTTTTATATCTTGAATAAATTTACTATAAGGGTTCATTCCAAAATATTTTTCAACTATTGCTAAGATCTTCATTTCTCATAATTGTACTTTATGTGTCTCAAAATTATATCCCCTTTACCTACATGATACTTATCAACTCTGGCCTCTAACTCTTTTTTGGTTGCATCAATAGCATTTGTTTTCCTTCTTTTTATTATGAAAGAAGTTCAGTAGTGGAATGAACATTCTCATGATCTATCATTTGACCCTAAAACTAGTTTCCATCAAGTAATAAGTAAATATACTAAATTGATTTCCAAGTTCCTTCCTCTTACTAACTACCCATCATGTATTTATATGTCATAAATTCAATGCTAAGGTCTCTATAAATTCATGTGCTTTCACATCATCAAAAGAAACCAATGTTTACATACTTAGCATCTCTTCTAACTCAAAACATCCACACATATTTTATATACACAATTTATCTATCATATTTTATAATATGTATTTTGCATCTTTCTTTAACACAACATGCCTTATTACCTTGCATACGTCGTACCTCACTTATCATGCTTCTACTTACTTGTCTCTTATTAATCCACCTTTATATTAAGTACAAATCTATTGTTTACTTACTCATCTATATAATATTGTTCTTATTACTTTATTTTTGAATATTATTATACATCATATGTGTCATTTATTTATACCTTTATCGCCTTTTAATTTTTCTAATATTACACCTTCTATTTCCCCCCAAAATATACTTATTTACTAAATTTATTTGTTATTCTTTATTTCATAACCCTAATTATATACATATTTGTCCTAATATTTCATTTTATATAACCATTATTTATTAATTATCGGTTGCATGTTTTATTCCCTTTTTAACCTACACATCTCTCATCTCTCATCTCCATATTATTATCATTATCACTCCCCTTTTTATTTGCAATTTATATACACACATTATATATTTATTCGCATCAATCCTTAATTGTTGCTATACTTTCATGTCCTTTGCTTTTAATATATCATTGTTATCATATACTTATATCTACTCATTATCATCTATGTATATACTTTTTCACTATCCTAGCTATACCACCACGACCTTATGTTATACATACTTAATTGCACATCATCTCTTTATCTAACTCACACATTTAATCCTTATTTATTATTATAGCATACACATTGTATACCTTTAAGATATTATGTAAAGTATTAATTATTCCCTAAATTCACTCCATAACTCTTATAGATAACTTATTATTATTTTACACAATCCAATATATATGGTTCACATTTATTATTACTATCATGTTACCCTATTACTATTATCTATATACCAAGTCTCTTACTTATATACTATCTATTGGGAACAACAATGTCTAAAATTGGGTGGAACATCATTGGTTTGTAGCCAATTGGTGATTGGTTTTTTTAAGATAAGTGCTCTCTGTCATGATTTCCTTTGCTTGTATATTTATTTTTGTGGTGTATTAATTATTATCTCTGATACTCATATTTAGAATATGCATGCTTGTTGGTTATTGTTATGCATGACATATTGTACATGTATTTTATGTTGTAACACGAATATTGATTATTGCATGTGTCTTTCATACCTATTTATTAATTAAATGATATAAGAATTCAAATCAGTTCTTGAAGTAAGACTTTAAAGTAGCACGACCCAACTGACTCGTGGATGGGTACGTTACATATTGTTTTTAGAGCATCTTGGAGGGTGTTCTGGTGGTAGGTCCATGCCCGACATGGGGTGTTAGAGGTCAGGGATGTTGCAGAGTTATAAGGAAGTAGGTTGGTACCTTGAGACCATGTATTGATCATAGGTAGTTGAAAAACATGACCATCAAGAACAAATACCCTTTGCCTAGGATAGACAATCTTTTTTATCAACTCAAGAGAGTTGTAGTATTCTCAAAGATAGATTTGAGGTCGGGATATCACCAAGTCGGAATCAAGGATGAGGACATCCACAAGATAGCCTTTAGGACAAAGTATGGGAACTATGAGTTTTTTGTGGTACCCTTTGGACTTACGAATGCACCAGCTACATTCATGTGTTTGATGAATAGTGTGCTCAGTAAGTATTTAGACAAGTTTGTCTTAGTGTTTGTGGATGGCATTTTGGTGTATTTCAAGAACTAAGAGGAGCATGAAGAACACCTCAGAATGGTGTTACAAATGTTAAGAGAACTCTAGTTGTACACCAAGTTCAACACGTGTGATTTCTATATAAAGAAAATATAGTATCTAGGCCATGCAATCTCAGCTGAAGGAGTGGCAGTGGACCCCAAAAAGATCAAGGAAATCACAGATCGGTCTACCCCTAGAAATGTGACTGGATATTACATAAGTTCATAAAGGGATTTTCCAAAATTAGTAATCCTATTACTTCATTGCAGAGAAAAGGAAAGAAATTCATCTAGTCGTTGGAGTGTGAAGCTATCTTCCAACAACTGAAGTATCTATTAACTAATGCACGTGTTCTAAGGATTGCAGCTAGCAGATCACGTTTGGCTTGGACTATCTCTTGGTTAGGGTTTGGACTATCTGATTAGCTCTTGTTGGTGCACTATCCTTAGGGAAAGGAGCGCTACCCTTTGTTTGGCTATCTAGCCTAGGGTTTTCTATCAGAGTGAATCTCTGTCAAGGTTAAGGTGCTCGAAGGGTGGCTTCAGCCTATGGTTGGGTGACAATAGCGATATTGTCAATGGTAAAACGACAACATCCATTATATTTTAACAGGTTATGGGTCCACACCTCCTTCATTCAGTCTAATCGTTGGAAGGAAACATAGTCGTAAGGATATTAAGCTCGTTGAAGAACTGTCACTAGGGATTCTAGCAGGAGCAGTCACCATAGCATTACCATTAGGGTTACTAGCAGGTGAAGTTGCAGAAACCCTAATCCTCTCGTTGAGGCACCTTAAGTGAAGGGATTGACCTAATTTTTGGATATATCAGTGTGCCCTAGTCTAGCGCATCTCCTAGTACTCTCGGCAAGCCAAGACGTCAAGTTTGAGTTTTTGGGTCAGATCTAGGGTTGACCAAGTCAAAGCAGCCATGACTTACTCTATGAAGTCAGAAAACAAGTTAGACGAAGTTTCTAACTTCAAAGCGTGGAAGACAAGGATTGACCTCATCCTTGCCAAGAATAAAGTGTTGGATATCGTGAAAGGAAAGATCGTGAAACCAAAGTCTGAAGAAGGAAAAGAGAAGGAACCACGAAACATTGCAGTTATGGAGAAGTTCAAAGACAGTGACATCAATGCCATGAGTATCATAGTGGACTCTATAAAAGACCACTTGATACCCTACATCTCCCATCTTGATTCATCGAAGAAGATGTACGATGCCATAACAAACCTCTTCTCAGTCAGAAACATTGGACAAATAATGAGTCTAAAGAATGAGCTCTGTGACATGAAGATGAATGATGATGATAGCATAACATCATACTTTGTGAGGATATCCCAGTTAAGAGATCAACTACAAGCCATTGAAGAGATCATTTCAGAGAAGGAATTGTTAAACATAGTACCCAATGGTCTTCCAAGACGTGGGATGCATTTGCCGCAAGCATGAATACAAGAAAGGAGTATCCTACATTTGAAGAACTTTGGACTTGTTGTGATCAAGAAGAATCCAGGATCAGTGCAAAAGATAAACCCCAAAAGAAGTACAATGATCAAGCTTTCACAACAAGATTCAAGAATTTCAGGAATAAAAGGAAGTTTGGTTCAAGGAGGAAGACAAATCAAGAGAAAGATATTTCAAAAGTACAATGCTTCAACTGTCGAAAGTATGGTCACTACAAGAATCATTGTCCCGAGCTAAAGAAAAGGAAGGAGAAACACGAAGCATCAGTTGTCGAAGAAAATGAACCTACAAAGAAGACTAAGCAGGATGAAAGAGACTTCTTCTTCTGAAGGTAACAATACTCTTCTTAGTTCTTGTACATATCTTGTTTGCATATCTTGTATATCTATCTCTTAGAAGATAATATGTTCCAAGAAGAACTATACTTATGGAAGAACAACAAGATAATGATTGCTATCATTATACAAGCCAGATAATACACATGAAAGGACGAAATACATCAAACAAATCATGTGGAAGCTATTACAAGATAAGCCGAAATTATAACCGATCATGAAAAGACTTAGAATAAGCAAAGACAAAAAGAAGTCAGCAATCAAGAGGAAATTGGAGAAAGACTTATGACGTTTTGCAGAAGACAATAAGACGGAAGTGTGGACTCTATTAGATGGAGGGAGTCGATTATATATTGCATAAGACAATAAGGATGCAGACGAAAGCGTGGAATCCGTTAGATGGAGGGAGCCGATTATATGCATTCATACATGAAGCAAGGATTAGGAGGGAGCTAATCTTATGATCCATTGAAGATGATGAAGTATATATCCATGGTAGTAGCCATGAGAGACATTACGTGTTCAGTTCAACCTCAAAAGAAGTCTTCTTCGAAGAGATGCCTTAAAGTATCCCTGGTTGTCCATCCACATCCATGATTCTATAATGAAAGAAAGAAGTGGAATCTTTAGGGCATGGAATCTATGAGAAACTCCATGGACCCAAGAGCTAAAGTAAAACATCAGGAAGAACATGAAGATTCCAAGAAAGAAAGAGAAGCCAGAACAACCAGTCATTGTATTAAGAATCACAAGATCACCAACCTGATATGAACTCAATAAAATCAATCAAGCAGAGGAACTAAAAGTTGTGATGAAGAACAAGGTATATATATGCAAGCATTGCAAGATCCAGAACTAGAGGTTCTCCCAGATGGAGGGAGAAGACTATGATGATTACTTGTTCCAATAAATCAGACATACCTCTACATGAGTCTTTATATCATCTGCAATATCCATGAGTTGGAGTTCTACATCAGATAAATGCAAAGACTGTTCTCCAGAGCAGTTGAACAAAGAGCATATGAAAAGCAACCTCAAGACTTTGAAGCATACAAGAAAGAGACCCTTGTATGCAGATAGAAGAAGATAACTTGGTGGAGAACCTCCAGTGCACAGCAGAAGCATGGTGAAGATTTTCTATAACATAGATATTGTATCAAGATGATTACTTAGAAGATCAGATCCCATGATGACAGAAGAAGTGCCACATGGATATGTTCCAGTTTTCCAACAATGATATACCTTATTGATCAGAGCTACATGAAGCCTTCAGAGAAAACCAGTATTCCAGACCGAAGTACATTTGAAATCAAGCATTACATTATCCGTGATGAAGTCCAGAAAGGAGAAAGTGGTTCTCCAATACATATCTCCACAGATGAGTAGATAAGCAGACATTTTGGTAAATCTTTTATCGAAGATGAAATAGTTTGCGTACTCAAGCTAGAGCTCGTGGAGACGACTTCCTTATTGAAAAAGGAAGAGATGACTCCCAGGTTGGGAGGGAGCACTGATGTATTATTGATTGATGGATAGTCATTTTTCAGTTTGAAAAATGGTCCAGGATGAGCAATTTTCTTTCTAGTTCGGAAAGTGGATTGAGATTTCTGATGGACAGACATTTTCCAATTCGGAAAATAGTCGAGATTGTTGATGTACCATAGACAACGACTTCCCATTGTGGTTAACATGGGAAGTGGTCTAGGGCAATCTCTCTTCTTGAGGGTTACTCAAGAAGACGCCCACCTCGCCAGACAACGAGTTCTCATTGTGGTTAACATGAGGAATGGTTTGTTTTGGAGGTTGGTGCAGGATAGTCATGTCCTCTTATGGTTAACATGGAAAATGGTCCAGACAATCATTCCTTAGGGCGGATTCATTCTCTCTAGGGTGCACTTTGTTTAGTGCCGGAAGAATGTCCCAGGGTGGGGAATGGTCCAAGTTCAACAATCAGAGACAAACATTCCTTAGGGCAGACTCATTCTTTCCAGGTTACACTTTGTTTAGTGTCAGAGGAATGGTCCAGGCTCATAAAATCAGGACAGTTATTCTTCCTTGCTTGAGAAGAATAGTCCAAATAGCTCATCATTGATGTCTTACCTTTTTGAGGGCAGATACTCTTTCGAGATCTCACAGATGTGAGTGGAAGAATGGCCCAGATGATTCAATTTATATCATAACATTGTTTCTGTGCAGGTTGATATCAGATGATTGTTATGAAGATTGTATGTCTCTAGACAATATACTACTGTGGTGGATGTGTTCCACTGTTTGATAAAGTACCTGTGTGCTACTTGGTGTGGTAGTATACCACTGAATTGTAGTTGTGTACTACTATGGATAGACACAGTTGTGTTCTATTGAATGATATTGTTCCAATTGAGTTGAAGACTATTGGTAGTGTTGAAAATGATTATTAGCTAGATGGATGATCAATGAACAGAGATTTCCCAGACAGAAAATGGTTCAGAACATTTATTCTTCTAGAAGAATGGTTCTTGTGTCACTCTGCGGAGTGAGCATCATGACTGATTACTCACATAGAGTATGGTTCCGAGAGATGATGACACTGATGGTGATGATGGTGCTCATGATCTAGTCATGAGATAGTCTATACAACTATGTTGATGCTACCAAGTGAATGGTATGTTTTTTGCTCAAGACCATTACATGTAATACCTCCCTAGCTAAGAGGGAGTGTTGATATTATGATAGTTGCGGGAGGTATTTACCTCCACGTGTAAACCTGACGAGAATAGAATACTCCAGGAAGCAAGAAGAAACCCTAATGAGTTGGCTAATAACCCTAGAAGACATGTTGACTCAAGAAGATAACTTGTATTAGGTTATTAGCCTCCAAGAGAAGAAGTTGACCAGAAGAAATAATATATACTGAACAGACAGATACCCAGAATGAGAAGTCGGCCCAGGCAGTTAGCCAGAATTACTATAAATACAGGAGGCCAGTCTTCATTCTGGTAGGCAGTCTCAGAATTGCAGAGCAACACTTGTGCGCACTGCAGTGCCCAGTTTTGTGCGCAGGTTTGGAGGAGAGCTGCCATTGCAACTGTTGTAGCTAGCAGATCACGTTTGGCTTGAACTATCTCTTGGTTAGGGTTTGGACTATCTGATCAGCTTTTCTTGGTGCGATATCCTTGGCGAAAGGAGCGCTACCCTTTGTTTGGCTATCTAGCCTAGGGTTTGCTTTCAGAGTGATTCTCTGTCAAGGTTAAGGTGCTTGGAGGGTGGCTTTGGCCTATGGTTGGGTGATAATAGTGATATTGTCAATGGTAAAACAAGCACATTCATTATATTCTAACAGAGGCATTACCTACTTGGGAGGGGATTTTTCCTCATTATTTCCCATTACAGTTTGAAGTATTTATTTTATCTGACGAGGTTGAATGCTAGACAGGTCAGGTGGATGTCGTTGATCAGTGAGTTCAACTTCAAAATCTGAACACTTCAACTTATCTAATCATTGAGGCATTGAAAATATAACAAAGTAGATGACGCGCTCAACCAAAGTGTTCAGACTTAGCGACGAAAAGTGTAGAAGAGTCTAGCATTCAACAAAGAATTAAAACCCTCTTGCAGGAAGATGAGTACTTCAATCAAGTGAAAGAAAGGTTGTGAAAGGAACCTAGAGAAAAGATGTATGAAGGATATTAGCTTGGGGATGATAGCCTATTGTTGTATAACAATTGGTTGTACGTGCCTAATTCAATGGATTTGAGGCACTTGATTATGGATGAATTCCATAGGAGACCATATGTAGGTCACCTTGGTTAACATAAAATAGTAATAACAGTTAGACAATTGCATTATTGGCTTAGAATGAAGCAAGACATTGTCAAATACAATGTGAAGTGTTTAGAGTGCCAACAGGTGAAAGTCGAGCATTGACACCATGTTGGACTATTGTATCCCTTACAAATTCTACAGTGGAAATGTGAAGTGATTTCCATGGATTTTATCACATGCCTACCTAAGGCAACCAAACAACATGATGCAATAATGGTTGTAGTGAATAGGTTGAGAAAGAAAACTCATTTTATTCATATAAAATCTAATTTTAAAGCTATATAGACGATGAAAATGTTTTTATGAAAGAAATTTTCATATTGCAAGATTTTCCCAAAACCATAATCTTGGACAGGGATGCTAGGTCACCTTGAATTTATGGAAAAACTTGTTTACATGCTTGGAAACACAATTGGAATTTAGCACGACCTGCCATACTCAAACAGATGGTCAGACCAAAAGGGTGAATAGATTGTTAGAAGACATGTTAAGGATGCATGTTATGCCCCAACCCAAGTAGTGGGAAGAATATCTACCATTGGTCTAATTCTTATATAACAATGGTTATCAAGAATCATTGAGGATGAGCATGTTTGAGATTCTGTATGGAAGAAAGTGTAGAGTCTCGATTAGTTGGGATAGTCCAGTGGAAAAAATCACACTTGGACCAGAATTGTTGAACGAGATGAAACATGCTATGGTCAAGATAAGGAAAAACCTGAAGGTTTCCCAAGAAAGAAAAAAGAGCTATGTTGATAGCAAGAGAATCCACAGAGAATTCAAAGTAGGAAACCATGTGTATCTCCAAGTGAAACCCAAAATTTCCCTGAAAATGGGGATGTGTACTAAGTTGGCTCCTTGATATTGTGGACCGTTTGATATCCTATACAGAATAGGACCAGTAGCATATAGACTTTCCTTACCACCTACTGTTATAGATCATAATGTATTTCATGTGTCTTTGTTAAAGAAATACATACATGATTTTAATCATGTTATTGATTGGACTGCAATACAGATGGAACCAGAAGGAGAATTCTAGCCAGAATCCCAATGCATCTTGGATGGGAAGGAAACCATTCTCCGGAACCGATCCATCGTGAAGGTCAAGATGATATGGAAGCACTTTGGAGCCGATGACACTACATGGGACCTGGAAGATGCCATGAGATTCCCATACCCATTTTTCACTGTATAATTGTATATACATGGTGTTTTAAACATCGAGGACGATGTTTCTTTAAGGGGGAGGGGAATTTAATACCTCGTTTTCCCCCGAGACTGTAATTATGTTAAGGTTACATAATTTATGTTATTGAACATGTGACTATGTATAATTTAATAAAAACACAAAAATATTGACTGAGAAGAAACAACCTTGACAATATTGGTCATGATACACCAGAGAAAGTTGATGAAGCAAGGATTGATTGAATGGTTGAGTGCAGAAGAAGTTGAAATGCATTAGTGAGGAAAACATGAAGCTTTTTTAACAAGCTTACTTATGCTTGCTAAGCAGAACCTTACACCTCTAACATACCAAACCTGTGCAGAGCCACGTGAGCAATAAAAGAAGTTGCAGGGATGGTTAGAACAATTAGTGATTCTGGCAATTGGCCCCTTGAAAAAGGAAAGGGACAATTAAATTACTTGACGGTGGTGTTGATATTATGGTAGCTGCGGGAGGTATTTACCTCCACGTGTAAACCCGAAAAGGATAGAATACTCCGGGAAGCAAGAAGAAACCCTAATGAGTTGGCTAATAACCCTAGATGACTTGTCGGCTCAAGAAGATAATTTATATTAGGTTATTAGCCTCCAAGAGAAGAAGTCGGCCAGAAATAATAATATATATTGAACAGACAGATACCCAGAATGAGAAGTCGACCCAGGCAGTTAGCCAGAATTAGTATAAATACAGGAGGCCAGTTCTCATTCTAGCAGGCAGTCTCACAATTGCAGAGCAACACTTGTGCGCACTGCAGTTGCCCAATTTCTACGCAGTTTTGGAGGAGAGTTGTCATTGCAGCTGCTGCAACTAGCAGTTACGCTTGGACTATCTCTTGGCTAGGGTTTGGGATATCTAATCAGCTCTTGTTGATGCGTTATCCTTGGGGAAAAGAGCGCTACCCTTTGTTTGGCTATCTAGCCTAGGGTTTGCTTCCGGAGTGATTCTCTGTCAAGGTTAAGGTGCTCGGAGGGTGGCTTCGGCCTATGGTTGGGTGACAAGGGTATTATCAATGGTAAAACAAGCACATCCACTTATATTCTAATAGGTTATGGGCTCACACCTCCTTCATTCAGTGTAAATGCTGGAAGGAAACATAACTGCTAGGATATTGAGCTCGTTGAGGAACTGCCGCTAGGGTTACTAGCAGAAGCAGCTTCCAAGACACGGTCGCTAGGGTTACTAGCAGGAGCAGTTGTAGAAACCCTAACCCTCTCGTTGAGGCACCTTAAGTGAAGGGATTGACCTAATCTCTAGATAAATCAGTGCGCCCTAGCCTAGCGCATCTCCTGGTATTCTCAAAAAGCCAAGACATGAAGTTTGAGTTTTTAGTCAAATCTAGGGTTGACCAAGTCAAAGCAGCCATGACTTACTCTATGAAGTCAAAGAACAAGTTAGATGGAACTTCTAACTTCAGAGCGTGGAAGACAAGGATTGATCTCATCCTTGCCAAGAATAAAGTGTTCGATATCGTGAAAGGAAAGATCGTGAAACCAGAGTTTGAAGAAGGGAAAGAAAAGGAACTGCAAAATGTTGCAGCTATGAAGAAGTTCAAAGACAGTGTCATCAATGCTATGAGTATCATAGTGGAATCTATAAAAGACCACTTTATACCCTACATCTCCCATCTTGACTCATCGAAGAAGATGTACAATGCCCTAACAAATCTCTTTTCGGTCAGAAACATTGGACAAGTTATGATTCTGAAGAATGAGCTCTGTGACATGAAGATGAATGATGATGACAGCATAACATCATACTTTGTGAGGATCTCTTAGTTAATAGATCAACTACAAGCTATTGAAGAGATCACTTCAGAGAAGGAATTGGTAAACATAGTACTCAATAGTCTTCCCAAGATGTGGGATGCATTTGCCGCAAGCATGAACACAAGGAAGGAGTCTCCGACATTTGAAGAACTTTGGAATTGTTGTGCTCAAGAAGAATCAAGGATCAATGGAAAAGAGAAAACCCAAAAGAAGTATGATGATCAAGCCTTCATAGCAAGATTCAAGAATTTCAGGAACAAAAGGAAGTTTGGTTCAAGGAGGAAGTCAAATCAAGAGAAAGATATTTCAGAAGTAGAATAATTGTCCCGAGCTAAAGAAAAGGAAGGAGAAACACAAAGCATTAGTTGTCGAAGAAAAGGAACCTACAAAGAAGACTAAGCAGGATGGAAGAGACTTCTTCTTCTAAAGGTAACAAAACTCTTCTTATTTCTTGTACATATCTTGTATATCTATCTCTTGGAAGATAATGTGTTCCAAGAAGAACTATACCTATGGAAGAACAACAAGATAAGAATGGATATCATTAGATAAAACACATGAAAGGATGAAATACAAATCATGTGGAAGTTATTGCAAGATAAACCGAATCAATCATGAAGAGACTTAGAAGAAGCAAAGACAGAAAGAAGTCAACAATCGAGAGGAAATTGGAAAAAGGCTTATGACGTTTTGTAGAAGACAACAAGACATAAGTGTGGACTCTGTTAAACAGAGGGAGTCGATTATATGCACTCATACATGAAGCAAGAATTAGGAGGGAGCTAATCCTATGATCCATTGAAGATGATGAAGTATATATCCATGATAGCATCCATGAAAGACAGTACGTATTCTTCAAAGAGAAGCCTTAAAGTATCCCTGGTT
>JZKD02S2270282.1:114847-127433 GCA_000966675.3 Picea glauca | reverse complement strand
CCAACACCAAGCCAACACCAAGAGCTCCTTCCCTCTCCACTCCAACTCAAAGATGAAACAATGAGGAAGAAGAGGGAAAGATTGTGCTTTATCTCCCCTCTCTAACCCTAAAAATTCCCTAGGGCCCACCCACAAAGCAAAAAAATTAAAAATAACAAAAAAAAGAACTTTTCGTGGGCATTTTTCGGGGAGCGTCCGCGTGGGTTTGGGAGCGCGGTTCGAAGCGTTGTCTGCAGGTTCCGGAGCCGTTCGGGAGCACGACGGTTCGGCAGTTGGCAAGGAGCACGGTTAAGGAGGCGGGAGCGAGGGTCGGAAGGTCAGGAGCGAGGTTCGGGGACGCTCCCGCTCGGAGTCCGGACCGTGGAGGGGGGGGGACAGTTCGGCAATCCTGGTTGAGAGACACACCCTAGTCACCTGGGAGATCACACAGGTCTTCCATCGGTCTTTAGCAGCAATTTCATAGTTTCCAGCAGCAAGGGCGCACTTATTCAAGGTGAGGGTGCAACTTTTGAGGAGGTATTGAGTCAACTTTTCCCATCTAGGGAGAATCCAGAGATTCTGTTCTGACCCAGTTGAGAGGAAGAAAAGGTGCATATTTTCCCCGGTTTCTTGTCAGATTCCTATGAAAAAATCATCTGGGACACATTTTCCAATCGTTGAGGTTGCGGCACTTAGGGAGGACACATTTCGGGTTCCTGAGCGATCATCAGATCAGATCTAGGGAAATCCTTCCGACCCATTTCACAATAAACCAGGGCGATCAATTTGAGATACATATCAGCCGATTCCGACGATGGAATCACTAGGGCACAGTTTTCCAGTAGCAGAGGGGGCGCATTTCCCTAGGGGATTCATCCAGGGTCCAGACTTACCAGCAGAGGGTCGGTCAGTCACTGGGACTGAGAAAGACAGTAGGGTGCACTGTTTGGGACAGTTTCCAGGCCGATCCGAGAGGTCTAGCAACCAGAGCGAACTTTCCAAACTTGCAACAGTTGTTGTATGTGCTTGCGTAGCTTGCCACAGATTCTACATCTCATCCATTGACCCCGCAACATTCTTCCAATATTGGGTACTATTGTTTTAGTTTACTTATTGTATTTCGGCTAAGATCCTTTTGTCATTGATCTAGCCGAGTGATTTATTTTATTCAACCAATTTTGGTATTTGTACTCTGCAGAGATATCATAATATAAGCTTTGCAATCTTTTGTCGGCATTATTATTTGTATGCTCATTTATATGCTCTAAACAATTAATCATACACACACATTAGCAGAATTTCCTAGACTAGCCAAATCTGGGATATTACAGTGGTATCAGAGCTTTAGTCCTCCCAGCTTGTGACTAAAGACGATGAGTGCAGCAGAAGACCCAGAGGGTCATGAGCACGTAGGTGACGAATATGTCACTTACAACAAATGCAAGGAGAGAATACCTAGACCTGATTTTCCCCCTTTCCCTCCCAACTCAAAGGAAGAGGAAGAGGCACACAGGGAAGCAAAGAGAAGGGAAAAGCGTGAGACTGAGCATGAAGCTAAGAGGATGTTAGGAGACAAATATGAGAGACCAGAGGGCAGTGGTAAGGCCCCCATGGAACCAGAGGCAGCCTTCATGCAGGTACCAATCAATCTGGTAGTCGGGCAGTAGGGCATGACTCCCTCTTTAGCGCAGATGGCTGATAGATTGGCTATAGTGGACACCCTGGGAACACAAGCCCCACATGCAGCATAGGGGAACTCGGGGGCAGGTAGTAGACCCCAGTCACCTACTCGCACATACACCTCTTCGAGTAGGATTCCCATTCCACTGTTCCCTAGTTTCCAAAGGGCACCCCCAACAGTAGCACATCAGCCGATATCACAAAGGTCGCCCACTCAGATGGAGGACATTGCAGAATACAGGAGGGAGTACGCAGCATTGGGCCGTGACTTCCATCAGAACATGACCCTAGTCGAGTATTGTGGACTCAGACTCAGGAACCGTCCTATTGACTGCCTCTTCAACTAGGGGATCAACTCCATATACCATGAAGATATGCATCAACAAATGCAAACATGTCGAAGACTAATTGGTTCTACAGGGCATTTTTTGCTCCAACACACTGTTGTAAGCGGGATTACCGCACCCCTGCGCGGGTTTATAATGTAATAGGTCTACATGGATCATGTTAGGTCAGTTGCCTTAGGGTTTCTTCATTAGGAGAGTTCCTTTCATTGAGTGTTTTTTATCCTCAAGAGGTTAATGTGGCCTAACCAGTCGGGTTAATCTCCCTTGAGTTTTTCACTCCCACCCGATAAATCCTCCGAAGTCGTGAAAGACATTCTAATGAAGTCATTCCTAGGTAGCTAGTGTTTAGGAATGTTGTAAATGACCATGTAAGACAGCACGCGAAATTTCACGAAATTTCGTCAAGTATAGCTAGGTTTTTTTAAGGTTTTGAATTAATTAATTAATTCTGGGTAATTAATGTAAAACTTTGGTCCCGGGATTTTTGATAGGGGTATTTGTACTCAAAAGAAAGCTAATGAGACCTCCTACACCCATGGACCAAGTTTCAACTCAGTCGGACAAGTTTTGCTAGGTTGTTTGTCCACTTATGAGTTTTTCGGAAAAACAGTGGTTTTAATTGCCAAACCCAGGACATGGGCAAATGCCAATTTTGTAATAATGAATCAAATAAGGTGAAGTAAAGTGTGAAGTTAATGAGATGGAGACCAACTAACCTACCCACACCCTTTACCTACCCTTTACCCACTCTTTTAATTTATTATTCACCTTTTAATTATTCCCACTTAAAGTGTACGTCCCCCTTACCCGCGTGAGAGTTAATCCTCATAACTAATTTGAGTGGTAGGCCCCTCCTTCATGAGGTGCGACTCTCTTTAACTCCCACGTACCATTGGGGAGTGTGTTCAACAAACTACTCCACACTCAAGCTACCTCACGCCCTCACTCAAGCTCACGCATCTCTCAACCCTCCCATGTAATACATTGGAAACTCAATCTTTTAATTGGGTCGTGGGTCCCCTCTCCCTCTCCCACTCATACGCCCTTCCTCTCCTATCCACTCACATCACACTTTGGAGTGTGGACTCCACCCTCCTCCCAAATTCCCTATCCTACCTCACGCCCTCCCTTTGAAACTCACGCTTTCTCTCACGTAAGGTGGAAAGGTCTCACATTAGTTTGGAAACTTACTTTTAATCAAAGCGTGGGGTCTCTCATTTCACTCCTACGCCTTACCTTAACCCATCCACATCCACTTGGGAGTGTGTCCCTTACACTGTTCTTTACCAATCCCTCACACTTTTCCTCACGCTCATATTGGAAACATACGCTTTCTTTAATGGATAGAGTGGAAACATCAAGCTTTAAATGGGAATTTGCCTTGGATGCATGCCTAGGTCTCTTCCTTGGACCCATGCATCTCTCTTTCATAGCCAACTCACCTCCCCACTCTCTCTTCTTTCCATTTTCCCTCACCTTCTTGCCATTTCCCCTCACCCTAAAAGCTTAGTCTCTCATTGGTTGCTTTTACCTTTGAGTTGTCTTGTCCTTTGGATGTCTGACACTTGTTGATGATCCAAGAGGGGTCTCCTTAGCTTCTCAAGCTATTTAAGAGACCTCTCACTCCCTCATTTGTCATCATTCTTCACAGTATTGTTATGCTACCAAATTCTTCCCATTCCTCTTTCTCTCTCTCTCATTACTTCCACATTGCTTCACTGGTTTTGGTTCTTGAAGAGCTTGTGGCGGCGTTGATGCTACAACCTCTTCCCATTTAATAATACAAAAACTGCTTTGGAGGATACTGTGGCGTTCAAGATTAGTCTGGATTTGCCACTCATTGTGAGGTGATATCATTCTGAATTTTTATGTGTTTTGGTAAATAGTTGCTCCAGTAAATTAGTTTACTAGGCTAGGTGAGACAATAGTGTAGTTGCCCACCTATATATTTTTTTTGCATGCTTATTTAATAGAAACTATGTTGTATTGTCTATGCATGCAGAATATTATCTATTGTTCCATCTCACCTCTGGTTTAAATTTTGTAGATCACCTCTATGAAGTTGTTGGGATAGCTTCAAGGACGAATGTACCCTCATCTTCGCTTACACTTCACTAGCATTCTCTGTCCCTCTTCCTCATTCTTTCAGATTCGGTTTTTGGTATCTAACATGCTTAGATTGGTCACTTGATCAATACAATTTTCTGGTTTTTGTATGTACGAAATCTTTGCCTAAAAACAAAGATTTCTTAACATTCTCTGAGTGTGTTGCAACTCAAATCAGCAAGCAATAGCTTGCTGATTTTTGCAGGTTCTTACCAGGACAAGAGGGCACGCTGCCCAAATTTTTGCACAACACATCCTCCAACAACTCCTGTCATTGTGGTAACGTTTTCTTCTTCCCGATCTACTCTAAAATCATGTAAACGCAAGCCCAAAGGAGTTGTACCCAAGCGGCTTGCTTTCCTTTCAATCTTTACTTTTCAAGCTTAACTAGATTAGTCATGATTTCTACATGCATGCCTAACTAAAAATAATTTAGAGTAGATCTCACACTTAATTGCTAGATTAGAGCCCGTGGAGGCATAGTTGATATTTGCTTTCGTGATTTACTTTGCATGCACATCATTTTCTGTTGCAACGTTTTATCTTAACACATGTTTGCAAACATCGATATCTTAAAGGGCTCAATTAATCAATCTTTTACAATTCTGCAAGTTAGTCTTAGTTCTTATATCTTACAAGTGCAATCTAATAAACTAAGAACTCAATCATTAATTCTGATTTGGGTCCCCAAGGCCTTTTTTTCGGAACCTTAAATTTAACTTGCAATCCATTTGTTTAAAGGCATCAACCTGCTTATCTTTTAGTTTCAACATTTTGGCAATCCTTTGTTGAGCAAGCTACAAGCACTCAATCACACTTCGCAATATTTAGCTCATAGGTATAAAATTTATTAATTAGACTTAATAGGACACCGTAACTCACCATCTTCGCCACTTAAAAACTGGGGTTTTGAGGAAAGCCACGGAAAGTTTTCCGGAGTACTCGGCCTTAAGGTTGACCTGTGAAGCTAGGGTAGGCCTCGTTGTCTCACTTCTTGAGCATCCAGCAACCACTTGGTAATAGGGGGAGGTGAGTTTTGGGTTGACACCTAGATGGGGCTAAAATTAATCTCACACTTAATCACTTAATTTAATTTTCAATCTACAACATCAGCAATACAGTTACACACTTGCAAGCTCACTGCTCTCACTGTCTTTCAATCTACATTCATATGCAAGTTAATTTATCTGTTGTAGAATAAATATTTAAGTGGTTATATCTTCATCATCTGGAACTTACTTTACATTTGCAAGCATTCATCTATTTTGTTCCTATATCTCGTGGTGTGATCCTTCAAGAAGTGGGCATCCACCTGGAGGCATTCTCTTGATTGGGTCTTGAGTGATTTACGTCTCTTGGCCATTGAAAAGCAGTCCAACGGAACTCTATCTGTTGTGAGAATGCTTGGCTTCATGTGTTGATGATTGCTTTATCTTGAGTATCTTTAGTTCCTCCACATGCGAGTAAACCTATTAGTATATTGTATATCTTGTATCTAGTATTAATCTGTGTATATGATATATTCTTCGTGTCGAGTTGTATCTATCTTGTTGTAATCTAGTAATACTTTGTAACTTGTAACTACTTTGTAACGAACACCCACGTAACTTAGTTGACCCCATTGCCCAATCTTAGGCACTAGTCTTAGTTGCCCTAGGAAAAGGTCTGACTCTCATACTTAGATAGTTGCATCTTGCATTTGCTTATTGACATCTTAGGCTAGATTCCCCCTGACCTTTTAACCAATTAAAACCAACTCCTAGAACATTAAATATTAATCTCATCTAGTAACTAGGGTCTAACCCCCTTGGCTTCCCTAAGAGTTAGCCTAAACGGAAGAGGTTCAAGTCAAAGTGACAGCATAGACTTTGAACCTAGGCATTGTGCCTCCGAGGACACACTAAGTGAGTAGGACTTAGCTCACGTCTGCAAGTGTGTATAAGGACGGCAACATGCCCCAGAGAGCCTCAAAGAGGAGGACAGCAGCAACAACAACATGGACAAAACATTGATTTCATCCGGAAAGTTGGTAAACACACTATACCTTCTTTTGACGGATCATCCAAATGACAGCCAAAGCTTGGGTGCCAAAGCTAGACACGTACTACAAACTCAACCAGATGACCGAGACAGAATCCATCAGCTTCGCTACCCTACACTTGGAGGGTGAGGCACACGAGCGGTGGCATTGTGGATTGTTGACGTTGGGACACAATCACATCACCTCCTACAGGGAGTTCACAGAGAGACTCATGGACAGGTTTGATAGGAAGGATCCAAAGATCCATTTCGGGGATCTAGCCCAATTGAAACAAACTAGCACAACAGAGGCATTCATCTCAGAGTTTCAACGGGTGGTAGTGGCAGTGATAGATATATCTGAGCCCAGGATGATCATGTTATTCACAGAGGGGCTCACAGAACCCTTGCGAGGATGGGTGAAGGCATACAAGCCTCACACCTTGCAGGATGCCATCTTACGCACTCGAGATTTGGCAGACTCAACGTCGAAGACTAAACCCTTTTCCAAACCCTTCGTACCACAGAGGGACCGAGACATGAAGCCATTCCAGAGAGAATGGAAGGGCAAGGAGAAGTTGGATGATGAGACGAGGCGAGAGCTTATGAGGAAGAAGCTTTGCTTCACCTACGAGGACCCTTGGGTCCCAGGCCACAGGTGCATGGGCAAAGGAGAGATTCATTATATTGAGGTGGCAGCCGACAGTGTGGACAGTGAGGAAGAGGAGCATGACAGTGGATCCACTAGCTCAGAGGAGGAGCCAGCACAGGCAGAGGAGCAGCCTCCCCGTAAACCATTGACACTGGTAGGGACCCACCCACCGGTAGTTCGAAAGCCTCCTGAGCAAGCTAACAGACGGAAACCAGCAAAGGGAGGAGTCATAGAGACCCTTTCTGGTGTTCCCAAGTATGATACCCTCCGGATCAGAGGGACTATTGAGGGACAATAGGAAATCGTCCTGATAGATGGTGGGGCCACCCACAACTTCATTGATGCTTTATTGGTATCGAGACGGACACCTCGAATAGAGGAGTTTGAGGGGTTTGATTTTGCAGTAACAGATGGCCATACAGTGGACTGTCTAGACAAAGTTCCAGACTTGGAGACAAAGTTAGGCAACTACACCGTGAGAAAAACATTTTATGTGGTTGACCTATCTGACACAAATGTGGTATTGGGAGTCCACTGGTTGATCACATTGGGAAAAATCACCACCAACTACCAAACCCTCGAGATGGGGTTCAGAGATAGTGTCAAGAAAAGGATTGTTCTGAGGGGCATGTCAATAGGAGCACCCAGGATAGTTTCGGCCAAGAGGATGGAGAGGATATTCAGACATGGGGAGGTAGCATATGTCGCAGAGTGCTTGATCACTACGTGGAAGGATTCAGAGGGTCGAGATCAGTATCAGACAGAGATCAAGAACTTGTTGGGACGACATCAACAGGTTTTTGGGTCGATTCCACCAGGGAGACCCCCTAACAGGGGGTTTGAGCACACCATTGAGTTGGAGGGGGCCAAACCTATGATCACACCACCCTATCGTCATCCTAAGAGGTTCAAGGATGAGATAGAGAAAGAAATTAAGGAATTGATAGCAATGGGACACATCAGACCTAGCAGCAGTCCAGTTGCTTCTTCAATTATCTTAGTTCTGAAGAAGGATGGTACCATGAGAATGTGCATTGATTACCGGGCCTTGAACAAGAAAACCATCAAGAACCGGTATCCTATCCCTCGCATTGATGAGTTGATGGACGAACTGCATGGGGCATTTTTCTTCTCGAAGATTGATATACGCTCTGGGTATCATTAGATCAACATCCAAGAGCAGGACATAGAGAAGACGACATTTCGGTGTCACTTTGGTCATTTCGAGCTTTTGGTTATGCCATTTGGGCTAACCAACACACCGGCTACATTTCAGTCTTGCATGAACCACATATTCAGGGATCAGTTGAGGAAATCAGTCTTGGTTTTCTTCGATGACATCTTGGTCTACAGCAAGACATGGCAGGAGCATATGAGGCACTTGGATGAGGTATTCAGCATCATGGAGGCGCAGTCACTATATGCCAAAGAGTCTAAGTGTGAGTTCGGTATGACATAACTACTTTACTTGGGCCACATCATCAGTGCACAGGGGGTACAAGTAGATCAGGAGAAGATCGGGGCCATTTTGGATTGGCCAACGCCCAGGAATGTGACGGAGTTGAGGAGCTTCTTTGGGTTATGCAACTATTACAGGAGGTTTGTCAAGGGTTTTTCTTAGCTTGGAGCACCACTTACAGATCTTACCAAGCATGGGGCTTTCATCTAGACTGATGAGTCACAGAAAGCCTTTGATGACATGAAGGAATACATGGGCACATGTCCAGTGTTAGCATTAACAGACTTCACTTTGCCATTTGTATTAGTGTGATGCATCCAGCGAGGGTATCGGGCCAGTTTTGATGCAGGGAGGACACCCAATTGTATTTGAGAGCAGGAAGCTCAGTCAGCCCAAGAGGTTGTACTCCATTTATGACAAGGAAATGCTGGCAATCATGCATGCCTTGACTAAATTCAGACAATATTTGGTGGGCAGCAAATTCGAGGTCAAAACAGATCACAACAGCTTGAAGCATTTCCTTGAGCAGAAGGACCTTAGTGAGCGCTAACAGAAATGGGTGACGAAGGTACATGCATTCGACTTTGACATAGAGTATGTCAAGGGGAAGAAGAACATTGTGGCCAATGCGCTATCTAAGAGACCTACAGCATGTTCTTTGATGGAGATTTCAACAGATTGGAAATCCCACTTGTTAATGGAATATTCCAAGAACAAGTTCGCTTGTGAGGTTCAAAATGGATAGATTCAGGATGATAGGTACAAGGTCATTGATGATGTCATATTCTACAAGGACAAAGTCTACTTAGTACCATATTCAGGGCTCAAGAAGAAGATCCTCGCAGCAGTTCATGATTCACCACTACTAGGCCATCAGGGATTTTTCAAAACTTACAGGCAGATCAGGGAGAAGTTCTCATGTAAGGGCCTCAAACAGGACGTTATGCGGTACATCAGTGAGTGTGCGACTTGTCAGCAGAACAAGTCAAAGCATACGCTTCCAGCAGGGCTACGTCAGCCACTTCCCATTCTAGAGCAGAAATGGGAGAGCATGTCGTTGGACTTCATCACAGGCCTACCCAAGGTCCAGAGTAAGGACTGCATCTATGTAGTGGTCGAAGGATTGACCAAGTTTTCTCACTTCTATGCCATACCGACAAAGTACATCGCAGTTCAGGTAGCCGAGTTATTCTTCAGAGAGGTATTCAAACTTCATGGGTTGCCGAGAAACATCATCAGTGACAGGGACAGTTGATTTATTGGGACATTCTGGAGGGAGTTGTTTAGATTGGTGGGGATAGAGTTGACACCCAGCACAAACTATCACCCTCAGACAGATGGGCAGAACGAGATCGTCAACGAGTGGGTTGAAGGGTATTTGAGGAACTATGTGGGTGGACAACAGAGAACATGGGTCACGTGGCTACATTTAGGAGAGCATTGTTACAACACCACTTTCCACATGTCCATTGGTATGACACCCTTCCGAGCATTGTACGGGTATGATGCTCCCACTTTAATAGACTTGGTTTTCAGGGAGAACAGAGCTCCCAAGGCCAAGGATTGGATCACAGAGAGTTAGGAGATTCTTAAATTTCTAATAGAGAACCTGTAGACAACACAGAATTGGCAAAAGATGAGTGCGGATAGGCACAGGATAGAGCGCAACTTTGAGGTTGGGAATTTGGTTTTCTTGAGACTCCAACCTTACAGACAGTATCTTTGAAGAAGAGTGGGGCCGAGAAGCTCAAGCCCAGATTTTATGGACCTTACAGGATCATGTGTCTGGTAGGCGAGGTTTCTTATGAGCTACAGCTTCCAGAGGCGAGCAAGATTCATAATGTGTTCCACGTATCTTGCCTCAAGAAGGCGGTGGGGCAATTCATCTGCACATCAAAGGAGCTTCCCCCATTGGATGAGGAGGGGCAGTTGAAGTTGGTTCCGGAGGAGGTACTGGAGTTTCAAGACCGAAAACTGAGGAGCAGGGTCATCAGAGTATGTTTGATCAGATGGAGAGGTCTTCCAATAGAGGATGGTACTTGGGAGAGCGAGAAGGTGTTGCAACACCCTAGATTGGTATTGCTTGAGGACAAGCAATTTCGAGGAGGACTGTAATGCTCATTCAACATTTGTACTCTGTAGAGATATCATAATATAAGCTTTGCAATCTTTTGTCGCCATTATTATTTTTATGCTCATTTATATGTTGTAAAGAATTAATCATACACACACATTAGCATAATTTCCTAGACTAGCTAAATCTAGGATATTACAGAAGAGGAATCATTGGAAGATTATAAAGGCACGGTAAAGGTATTCTAGGGGTTCCACTAATTGCACTCTCAAGCACTTTTGGAGATTGGAAGATTTCTACGAAAGGAAAGAAGAGAAAGTGGTGATACAAAGCAGATCAAAGGAAATCAATGGTGTAGCAATTTGAAAGCCAGACCACAATAAACATTTTCTTCATAGAAAGACCCTTTGTAATTTTCTCTATAGACAGTGAAGTATTGAAGTGAGAAGCATTGTCCTCCATTTTAAAGCTGTAGTTTTTCCCATAAGGGTTTCTACAAGGTAAGATTATTTGTCTTTTGTGTATTGTTCATGTTTGTTATTGTTGAAATAATGTAACTGCAAAGTGTATTCTAATTATTATTGATATATTATTCATTGGATCAATCCCCATTGCGGATTGATCATGTCGGCTATTGTAAAGGACCAAATCCCCTTTTGCGGATTGGTCAAAATATAATTGTAATAGGCAGAAGAAAAAGTCATCCCCAGAATATAGTAAAGGTGGTTATAACCACCCAGAAGGAGAAGTTGACCCTGCTAGTGAAAAGACACCTCCACACATGCTAGTGTTGTATAAATAAGGACCTAGCGCCTCAGTTAGACACACACTCACTTGTTCATTGAGAGACAAGTTTCGGAGCTGCAATTGAAGAAGAGAGAGAGAGAGAGAGAGAGAGAGAGAGAGAGAGGTGCATCCTTGGGAGAGGACTTTTTGTATTTGTTTGAGTTATCTCTTGGCATTGTATTAGCTATCTATAATAAGGAAGTTTTGCTGGGTTTTCTCCCCCATGAGGGTTTCCCAGGATAAATGATGTGTCTTTTGTGATTGTGTATTTCTCAGTGATCCTATCCTATGCTATTGTTATCTATTGAAATGCAAAGAACTCTAATAATAGCTTAAAAATTAACATGGTTTCAGAGCTAAGATGAAGAGAGCATCTTTCACAAGAGAAAGTGAAAAATGTCACTGTTGTCGTCCATGCAAATTAGGTCTTTTTGTTGGCGAGGTATTTAAGCCCTAAGACCATCTAGAAAAGTGTGCCCTCCCTCAAGGATTACTTTGGCATCCTCAACGCAACTTTTCAGTGGCTAGATCCCCGGAAAGTGAAACCCTACTTTCACAAAGTACCAGAAAACCAGAGTACCAGAAGTACCAGAGTACCAAAAAACCAGAAGCACCAGTCTAGAAATCCGCAGATCAAGTTTGAGGGGGTAAAAGTTGGATTTTCAGAAATCTGAGCTTACTCACCTCAGCCTAGCGCATCTATCCCCTGGATCAGAATTTCAAAACTTGAAGTTTGAAAAATTAGGGTTTTCTCATAAAACCCTAAGTTGCAGTTGCAGTCTCAGAACCAGTTGCAATATCAATTGCAGTTGCAGTACCAGTTGAAGTATCAGTCGTAGTACCAGTTGCAGTCACCCATGAAATTTTCAAGAGTTGGTAATGATCACTGTTGCTGCCAGATGGTGCCACTACCTGCAAATGCTATCAGAGGTATGTACTCACATATGTTTAAATGGTTAAAATTTAAAGAGTATTTGCAGGAGAAGGGATCTCTTGCCATAGATCCAGAAGGATCTCAAGATCCAACACATCCAGAAGAATAATGCAACTCAGGTTTGATTATTCTGATATGCATCTATTTGTTATGACATTATTTTGATTAGTGTTGCATGTTGAAGCTATGATCAAATTATTAGATGTATTAAAGTAGAGATCATAGAATTTATTCTCTAACATAACCTTCTGTCAAGAGAGGATATTGTCCTAGTACAAAAGACAGGTTGAAGAAAACACTTGTCATCTTGAGTAAAGGAGACTTGAAAGGAAAGTAGCAGCACACTCAAGGACAAGACTCCAGGTTCCAAGAGAAATCTCTTGTGTTAGTTCCAGGTTTTCCCTGGAGGAATGTTTGATCACAACACTATGAGAATGTTGACCTCATTTCATATTGTATTCCTTACCTTTAATCTTTGCTTCAGACAAATTACAAGTGATAGCTCTAAAGGAGCTACTGTGATGATTGTTCGTGCTATTGCTTTATATTA
>JZKD02S2270282.1:103902-114596 GCA_000966675.3 Picea glauca | reverse complement strand
ATTTTTTGAAATCTAAAGATGAAGTGTTCAGCAAATTCAAGGAATTCAAAGCCTTGATAGAAAATCTTTCTGAAAGAAAGATCAAGATACTCAGGTCAGATAATGGAGGAGAATAGACCTCAAAAGAGTTTGTGAACTTCTGCAAAGATGTTGGGATCAAGAAGAAACTCACTACTCCCTATAATCCTCAACAAAACGGTGTAGCTGAAAGGAAGAACGGAACAATAATGGAAGTTGTGAAGACCATGATTCATGATCAAGATCTTCCAATGTGCTTATGGACAGAAGCAGCAATGACAGCCGTATATGTGCAAAATTGTTTGTCCCATAGTGCACTTGGGTTCAAGACCCCGGAAGAGATGTTCATCGGAAAGAAACCAAAGGTAAGCCATCTCAAAATATTTGGCTGCCCAGTATTTATACATATTCCGAAAGAGAAGAGAAACAAGTTGGAACCCTCAGGAAAGAAGGGAATATTTGTGGGATATTGTGAGGTCTCCAAGGCCTTCAAGATTTATATACCAGGTCACCATCACATTGAGATCAGCAAGGATGTGACCTTCGATGAAGATGCAGCGCTCAATAAATCGAGAAGATGTCAGCTTGAAGAAGTATATGAAGAGGAACCTGTAATCCCCAGAATTGCAAAATCAGTGAGGGAGGTTCCCAGAGCTGTAGAACCAGTGAGGGAAGTCATAACTTCCCCTGATGAGGAAATTCTAGAAGATCATGACATAGTAGAATTTCAAGAACCTCCTCAGATGACGGTCTCCCATAAAAGAAATCTTGCTTGGGCAAAAGAGCTTATTCAAGATGGAGAGAAGTATGGTGTTCCCGAAGGAACCACGAGACAGGAAAAGAGACCTAAGCCATTCTCCAGTTATATGGCTTTGATCTGTGATCTCCTAGAGAAAGACCCTACTTGCTTTGAAGAAGCCATTTAGAAGAAAGAATGGGCAGATGCCATGACAGAAGAATACCAATCCATAATAAAGAACGATGTATGGGAAATAGTTCTCAGACCAAAGAGTAAGGATGCAGTATCTTCCAAATGGCTTTTCAAAATAAAACATGTTGCTGATGGAAGTATTGGGAAGTACAAAGCAAGATTTGTAGCTCGTGGCTTTTCTCAAAAGGAAGGCATTGACTATGAAGAGACATTCGCTCCTGTAGCCAGATACACTTCAATTAGAACCATCATAGCCCTTGCAGCTAAGATGAAGTGGAAGTTACTCCTCATGGCCAATGACCTAGCAAAACTTGTCCAATTGAGCTGAAACTTGGTCCAAGGGTGTAGGGGATCTCATTCCATTTCTTTTGAGCACTCATACCCCTATCAAAATCCCCAAGGACCCAAATTTTACATTTTTACATCAAATTTAATTAAAATTACCATTAAATGGGTAATTTTAAAAAATTAAAAAAAACTACTTTGACTCGACGAAATTCCGCATGACTCTAGGAGATGTCTAGCCTGGTCATTTACAATATTCCTAGACCCTATTCACCGATAGGGCTCTATCATTGGAATGTCTTTCACCACTTTGGAGGATTATTGTGGGAGTGAAAAAACTCAAGGGTAATTAAAAAGGCTGGTTGGGCCAAATTAATTACCCAAGGATAAAAAACACTCGATGAAAGGACTTCCCTAATGATAAGTCCTAGGTAACTAACCTACAATATGATCCATGCAGACCCATTACATTATTATCCCATGCAAGGGAGCGAAAATTCTAGTTACAAAATGAAGTGTCGAGGCCAAAAATGCCTTGTAGAACCAGTAAGTCTTCAACTTTGTCGCACCATCAGGTACATAGCTTCATGGAACATGGAGTTGACCCCCTAGTTGAAATAGGTGGTCAACATATGGCTCCACATGGGGACGTTTGTTTGATCTTTGTTTGGGAAGGAGAGCATACGAGAATTCAGAATCTACAAAACAGAGTGCTCACCAATACCCAACATAAATACACGTATAAATGAACAAATTAAATTCTATAAACAATAATCACATGAAAGAAATTACTATTGTACAACAATTTACAAAATGAAACTAATATCATGTATTTGATGAAGGGACTGATGGACTCTGCGGTCAATCTCTTTCCTGTTGTCTGGGACTGCGATTACCCTAAAGGTCCACAGTCTCCCCTAATCGAGCGATCGGGTTAAGCAAGGAGGTTTTGCACGGAGTTTCCCTAGTGGTTTATTTCGCAGTTGCTCTGGCGGTTTCTTTCCCGGTTGTTTCTCAGATCAAAATTGTTGTTTCCACAATAGGTTCCTCCATCGGGTTCCAGCTTGGAATGGCGGAAGGAGTGTCGGGAAGACACCAAGGAGAAGGTGCCAAAACACATGGCCGCTAGTCAACAACCTATTGGGGAAGGCTTAGGTCAAGGGATCCCTACAGAGGAGGAAACCCCTCAGTCAGATTCTGCACCAGACTCCCGATGCAGTTTTACCTTCCCACACTGGTAAGCCAACCCCCTCCCTGTCACCTTCTAGGAATGAATTTTATGATGGTTGTTTCGGGACATTTTCGGAGTTTTTTGCTTCTGGTCATCTGGACCTTGAAGGAGGTATTCCTTCCTCTCTTAGCCCTCGGGATGACCTAGCCTTGGACTGGATCTCTCAGGCGAAAGGAGGGTTTATCCTCTCTTCGCCCCCTACCAGTCCAGAAATCGATGAATGCGGGTTATTACCTTGTGGTTCAAAGCTCTACCAAGACACGGGCAAGAAAGAATGTAGCGCGGCATGTATACACACTCTACTCACAGGTTTTCCGGAGGACCCGACCAAAACTTTTTCCTCCAAGGGTTTCATCTCAGCCCTCCTCGACGTTGAAGAGAAAAGGGGTGTTGTCCAGGACAAAGGGGGTTTCTCACCATTAAATCAAAGTGGGGAAGGTTCCTGGGAACAAAGGGAAAAAACCAGTGCGGGGCAAAAATAGAAGAGGAAAGGTTTAAAATCCAAAGGGAAAGTGGGGAATCTTGTGCTCAGGGAAGAGGTAGGTATGAACCTGGTCATTCAGTTGACAAATCAGACCCTAGTCGGGAGGGATAGCAGCAGATCCTTTGCACTCAAAACCATCATTGAATGGGCACATTCGGTTTGGAAAGAACATCTTGGATATGTCCCAGAGATCATTGAATTAAACAGGAATTGGTTCGGCTTCAACTTTCTTCAACCAGATCATGCAAAATGGGTTTTGGGAAAAAAATGGAGTGTCAACAATTCCCCTCTTTTCTTAAAGCCCTGGAACCATCTTTTTGATGCCAGCAGAGAAAAATTGGACAAGATCCCAGTTTGGGTCCGCCTACCAGCACTACCGCTACAGTACTGGACTTTGGATTACTTCAAATCCATTGGAAATTACTTGGGTGAGTTCTTAGAAGCAGACTTATCCTTTGAAGAGACAAAACAAAGGAAAGTAGCAAGGATTCTAGTCAACTTAAATGTTAGAGAAGGACTAGGATAGGAAATTGATTTAAGTTGGGGAAGCTTCACTCATTCACAAATTCTGGATTATGAAAACATTTCGTTTAGATGTCGTCGGTGCCATCAGTATGGGAAACTGGTGTTGAATTTCCATCTGCCTCTAAGAACTAGAGGAAGACATTTTTACAGTGTTAAAGGGAAGAAAGTGACTCAGGAAGAGAGTAGCCGACACATAGAAAGTATAGATGCGGAAGCTCAAGATACAACGGTCATAACGCAACCTTCAGCTGCTCCCAAAGAACCTTGCCAACAAGATTGCTCTGTTTCTCTTGCAGGACAAGCGGAGGAAGGATCCAGGCCTACAAGCCTTATCAATCTTGGTTCGGAAAGCACAAGGACTCTGGTTATGGGTAAACCTTTACCCTTTTCTCCCCCTATCATTGTTTTAATTAAAAATCCGACTCTAGAAGGCAATGAGTGGTTGGAGGCTCTTTAAAATCTGTCTATAAACATCGGTCCTTCTCCACTGACTGAGAGAGGCTCAAACCCCTATAAGGATGTTTCTCCTTCGGATGACCCACCCTACCCAAAGAGACTCTATTGTGTTGAAGACAACTCTTCTTCTTCCTCTCTCTCCATAGAGACTACGACTTCTCGTTATTTTCTAAGATCACAGAAGGATACCTCATCCTCGAGAGGGCTAGGAAAAGAAGTAATCTCGTCCTTTAATAGAGGAGGGCATGGGAGAAAATTATTGATTTCAAAAGCACAATCCAAATCCAGGATAGACCTTATGGCCGGAACACAACAATCAATTCAAAGGGCACTTAGAGCAACGAGGCCTCGGGGAAGGGTTATGGGATGAAGTGCATGTCCTTCAACTATAGGGGTTTGGCAGGTGCCCTCAAAAAACCAGCCTTGAAAAGGGTGATCTCTTCGGAAAACCTTGATGTTTTACTCCTACAAGAAACCATGGGAGTAGGTGAAGAGGTAAAATATTGTCTGGAGTAGCTCCTCCCTGGTTGGAAGTTCGAAACTTTGGATGCCTTGGGAAGATCTGGGGGTTTGAAAACAGGATGGAACACTCGGAAAATTCAAGTCTTAAATGCTTGGGGTTTGGATTCGAGTCTTAGTATTACCCTTTTGGATCCAAAATTAAAGGAAGTTCTTTATATCATTAACGTCTATGGACCTTATCAGAATAGGAAACCTTTATGGGACTCTCTCTTTGCAAAATCCTTCCTAAAAGATCATTTGATTTTAGGGGGAGATTTAAACCTCTCTCTGGGACCTTCAGAAGTGTGGGGAGAACATGCCAAGTCTGACCCTCTAGCTGATTTTTTCAGTCAAAAAATTGTTGAATGCAATTTAACGGACCTTGACTCCACATGCTCAAACCTACCTGGAAAAATAACAGGGTAGGGATGGAAGGAGTTGCAAAAAGGTTGGACCGCTTTATGATAACTGACTCCCTTCTGGAAAAACAACTAACTATAAAATAGTGGATCGGATTTGGGGGTATCTCTGATCATTACCCGATCTTCTTGGAATACAGACAGGGAACAAAGAAGTCATCCAGCCCTTTCAAATTTAACAAGACATGGCTGGAAGATGACTCCTTTCTTGGCCTTGTAAAAGAAAATTGGATACCCTTTCAACAGGACTGCCCTCAATCGGCAGCCTTTCAGTTTGCAGAAAATCTGAAAAGGATCAAAGAGGTAGTATAACCCTGGGCCTCCCAAAAAAGGAAAAATGAGGACAAGGAACTAAAAGAAATCGAACTAGAACTACAAAGATTCTTTGAAGAAGAAGGGGGAGGATTTGCTACTCCGGAGTCAAAAATGAATCTACTACTTCTAGAGAAAGGAAGGAACAAACTACTCAAGGAAAAGGAAAAATCTTAGAGATTAAAAAGTAGAGCTATCAAGTTGGAAAGTGGAGATGAGAATACAATGTTTTTCCAAGCTTTTGCCAACGGAAGAAGAAATGTCAATACCATTTGGCAGCTGAAGGACTCTACAGGAAACATGGAGAACAATTTTGAAGGTATGTCAAGACTAGGGAAAAATTACTTCCAAAACCTTTTCAAAGCAGACACTCAAGCATCTATAGAAGAAGTGGTACAAGTGGCTCAATTTTTTCCCAAATTTGTAGATGAAGCAAACAATAGACTCTCGATGGAAGAAGTAACGGAAAAAGACCTCTTGGAAGTTCTTCACGGTTTTCAAAAAGACAAAAGACCAGGTCCGGATGGTTGGACTATTGAATTCTTCTTGGGTTGTTATGAGATTTTGGGACAGGATTTGCTAAAGATGATAGAGGATACTAGGATTTCAGGCCAAATACCACAAAGCCTAAACTCTACCTTCTTAGCACTTACCCGAAAGACAAATAATCTAGAGACATTGGATGACTTCCGACCAATCTCACTTTGTAACTATGCCTATGAAATTATTTCAAAAGTGATTGGAAGAAGGGTAAAAAGAATACTCTCAGAAAGAATCTCGGAAGAACAGTTTGGTTTCTTGGAAGAAAGACAAATTCATGAAGCCATAGGAATTTCACAAGAAGGAGTTCACAGCATGAAGACAAGGAAATTAAAAGGTGTAGTGTTAAAAATTGATCTCTCAAAAGCATAAGACAGAGTAAGTTGGTTGTATATTCGATTATTACTTACCATTTGGGGTTTGAAGTCCCCTTCATAAATTGGGCCATGAACTGTCTCCCTACAACTTCATTTTTTGTGCTTATCAATGGCTTAGCCTCTTCCTTTTTTACTTCAAAAAGAGGTTTAAGACAGGGGTGTCCTTTATCACCAGTACTTTTTTTCTTAGTTGCTTAAGGACTGAGTAATGCTATCTCAGAAGAAAAAGTTTGGGCCCTTTTCCTGGAAACAAAATCTCACAAGCTCTGCACCTCACACACTTTCTCTTCATGGATGATGTTTTAATCTTCAGTGGAGGGTCCAGAAGGGAGGCAGAAGCCTTAAGGAATATCCTAACTCTTTTCTCCAAAGCAACAGGAATGCAAATAAATGAAGGGAAATCGGCTCTCACTACAAATTTACTCTCTTAAGAAGAAGGGCAAGCCCTTAGGCTTCACTTCCCCTTTGAGGAAAAGAAGCTAGATGATGGACTAAAGTATTTGGGTTTTTTACTAAAACCAAATGATTACTGCAAAGAGGATTGGAAGTAGCTTTTGAAGAAAATGGACAAAAGACTAAACATCTGAAGTCATAGGTAGCTTTCACGCGCAAGTAGACTGGTTCTGGTGAAGTCAATTTTGGAAGCCATTCCTGTTTATTGGATGTCCCTCTCTTGGATCCCAAAAGGAATTCTGGAAGCAGCAAGAAAACTCACCTCAAAATTTATGTGGAGTGGTTAAAAGGAAGCACATGTAATCCCTTCGGTCCGCTGGGAAAAAATTGTTGTTCCAAAGGCACTTGGACGATGGGGCTTGAAAAATATCTTCCTCTTCTCCAAAGCACATGCGGCCAAGGGAGGCTAGCGTACTCTAAACTCTACTAGCTTATGGACAAAAGTAGTAGTGCAAAAATACATTGAACCATTTCCTGTGGAGATTTGGCTCAGACGTCAACAAAAATCTATAAAGGGTGCCTCCGTGATTTGGAAAGCAATTTTAAATTCCTTCCCGATCATAGAAAATGGATTAGCTTGGAAAATAGGTAACATCCAACGATTCAGACTTGGAAAACATCCTTGGCCGGGAAGTGAAGGAAAACATTTACTCTCAGATCAACTTATTCAACATTTGCACACTTTGGGAATTGTTTCTTTAAACAATCTGGTTGATCCAAGACTCACCACTCTTTGGTCATGTTATCCCCAATATCTAGGGATAACTAGGAGATCATGTCTCGAGGCCCACATGGTCCTAGACATGGAGTACCGAGAGCGGGATTGACTTGAGCATGGCCCTGGAGGGCCCANGATTTTGTCATATAGCATTTGGCATTGAGGTATAGATTATTTTCATTGGCTTAGTGTGCAAAACGTTTACTTCTTTGCCTACTTAACTAACCTAGAAATTAGGCTGACGTCACCCCTTTAGTATAGTGACGCAGCAACATTATATATATGAGCAGATTTATGATATTTATTGCATTGTGATACAATAGGGTTTTTATTTTATTTTATACATTGAATGCAAGTATCATTTTGTATTTATTGAAGAAGTGATATTTTAAGTCTTAGCTTTAATTGCAATCATTGACTTCGTCAATAATTACATTCATTATTGCTCATATGTATTAAAGATAGTCATTGATATTTTGAAGTACTAATCACTATATGCACATTTTAGTTTCATTTGCCTTGTCTCGCAAACAGGGGCTCTTTCAGTGAAATATCTCTCCTTTGACCATCCTTTTGGCAGTAATCTGTGAATGGAAAGCTTACCTTAACCTTGAGCCTTGAACCCTTGCCCCTTTTCCTTCAAAACTCCAGATTACTAGGGACATCTCCCTAGGGATTAGCCACCCTGAATAGAAAGAGCTCCCCATCGAGGTGACAGTGGGTGGGGAAGCTCCTGTTACGCCAATTTAAGCCTTGCCTTCAAGCTACTTAAACCTTTCCTACAAACTGTGCGATAACATTTTGGCGCCGTTGCTGAGGAACACTGAGTCTATTTTCCTCAACGACAAACCTTTGGTAAGCCTTGTTTCAGAAGCCTTTCTTGTAAGCTTACCTGGCGACTCCACTACTTTTTTTCCCCCCTATTCTTTGGTAGTTTCAAGGAAACTATCTGGCGACTCCACTGATGACGAAGCCAACGATGACTTCACAATGGGACCCAGGAAGCTATAGACCTTTAGATATGAGTAAAATTCCGGGATATCCCAGAAAAATGCCTCCTAGTTATGAGTTTTTCCTCCCTCGATTTGCTGGCATCAATGGAGAATGTCCCGAGTCTCACATGAGAAGATTTTGGGATTTCTTTCAATCCTTTCCTATTAGTAACGAGGCTGAAGACTTGGTAATGAAACTCTTCTCTGCCTCCCTGCATGGAGAGGCCAGAAGATGGTATGATAACCTTCCAGCTGCCAGCATCAATTCTATGGAACTTTTTGAAGAGGTTTTCCTTGCGAAATGGACCATGAAAATAGAAGATATGCAATCATTGCTGAAAGAGCTTGAAGGCATAAGACAAAAAGAGTCTGAGATTGTCAAAACTTTCTGCGCTAGATTCCAGAAAGTGCTTTACCAGATTCCTCCAGGCCATCGTCCTGAAGAAAGATACCTTGTCTACCTCTATACTAATGGACTTAAGGGACATTTGAGCTTCCTTCTAAATAAGAAAAAGCCAGAAACTCTTCCAGAAGCTCATGATATGGCCATTCAAATTGAAAAGAGTCTCTCCTTGACTAGGACCAATGCCATGGACGCTCTTAGCCTGATGAAACTAGTTTCCCATGAAACCTTTGTTGAAGATACACAAGATAGAGGGGAACAAGTTATTGACCAACAGAATGAAGACATGGATGAGGAGCAAGAACTTGAACAAGATGAGGCAATCCAAGAGCCCTTTTCTCCTGCACAACAAAAGGAAGATGAGGTTAGTTGTTTCCCTTCTAGAGATTCCAATGACACCTTGATCCTTGATCTAGAGAGTGAGGAAGCAATGGAAGCCTTAGACGAAGTGGATGTTCCTTACTGTGCAATCAAAAACAAAGAAGCAATTCATGATGATGAAGCAATAACGCATGCTGAAAACACCAAAGCCCCTGCACAGGAAGAAACAGTAAGTTATCCTCCTCCCCTAGTTATTAATGATGCTTTACATTATGATGAAGAGGAGGATGAATTTTCAGATTTTTCGAATCCTGCATGTTATGACACAGATAGTGACATTATTGATAAGATTGATGAGTTCATACATGTTGGGAGACGAAGGTGGGATATAGTTGGTTATGATACAGATCCCATCTATGACACGAAGGATCGTCTTCAGACGTTGCCCTTGCAATTACCACAACAGATTACTTATGACCAATGGCAACAAGGAGATGAAGTTTTTACTTGTAGCTTTCAAAACACCAAGGATGATTTAGTACCTTATTTTTCGGATGATTTTCAGTCTTACCTTGAGATGTTTGATGGGTACCCTACAGAGCATTTGGACCCTTTTCACGAAGATGATTGCCAACCACCGCTGTGCTCAGTTTTCGATACAAGTAAAGACATTGTTTGCCTGAAGAAGCTTTCTCATGACTTTTCACCCCAATCACCTGTTATTACGTTGCCATGCTTTTCCATTAAAGGTGTAGTTGGGAAATACCTTTTTCATGTTGAGTTTCCTTCCGGGCAAACCCTAGACTCCAAGGGTTGGTTGGATAATGTTATTTCCAATCAGTTTTTCAAACTTCTCTTGACAATTTGCCAGTCGTCTACTAAACATTTGTCAAATCTCTCCTTGACTCTAGAGCGTGAGGATATCCTAGGTAACCAGTTTACAGGCCCTTTGAGTCGGTTTTCTGAACCTTGTATTTTTCATGACCTTTTCTTGGATAAGATTGAGTGTTTTTCTCAGAAATGGACTTGGCAGGATTTTGTCCCTCCCGCCCGCCTCCATGAATTAGACCTTGAGATTCCTAATGATGTGATATATGTTCTAACTCATGACATTTTTGTGCTTGATTTTTCACTGTTTTGGTTTATGATGAAGCACAAAGGCAGGTATCAGGGAGCGTTACTGGATTGGCTTCATTGGTTGTTTGATTACACCAACCTGCAGCCAACAGGTAAGTACAGGTAAGTCTTTTACTTTTTATTTGCATTTATAATTGCCTTGTATGCACATATTATTTTGCGGGGTGGCAATACCACCTCACCTTTTGTCGCTGATGCTTTCTTGTCAAGTGTGAGCAGGTATACAGGTCTACGCCAGAGATTGCTGAGGTTCTCATGCGCTCTACAGTTAGCACATGTCCCCGAGTTGAAGCCAGATGTTATCCCCAATATCTAGGGATAACTAGGAGATCATGTCTCGAGGCCCACATGGTCCTAGACATGGAGTACCGAGAGCGGGATTGACTTGAGCATGGCCCTGGAGGGCCCATCTTTCTTCTTCTCAGCCAGACTTGTCCTGTCAGCAATAGCAGCTTCCATCACCACCGGCCTGGGCCTCCATCGGAGAGGACTCTTGCTCCATGAGGTAATTGGTCCGAGGTATCATGGTATGTGTCATATTTGATCGTTATAACCTTCTTATATATGCATTAGGTTCCTTTCATTTCTGAT
>JZKD02S2270282.1:0-15877 GCA_000966675.3 Picea glauca | reverse complement strand
GGTGTAGTTCTAGAGGGCGTAGTTCCACAGGGCATAATTCCAAAGGGCGTAGTTCCATAGGTCATAGTTCCAAAGGGCGTAGTTCCAGAGGTCATAGGAGAGGGCGTAGTTCCAGAAGGCGTAGTTCCAGAGGACGTAGTTCTAGAGGGCATAGTTCCACAGGTCATAGTTCCAGAGGCATAGTTCCAGACGGAGTAGTTCCAGAGGGCGTAGTTCCATTGGTCATAGTTCCAGAGGCATGGTTCCAGAGGGCATAGTTCCACAGGGCATAGTTCCAAAGGGCATAGTTCCAAAGGGCGTAGTTCTAGAGGTCATAGTTCCAGAGGCGTAGTTCCAGGGGGCGTAGTTCCAGAGGGCATAGTTCCACAGGTCATAGTTCCAAAGGGTGTAGTTCCAGAGGGCGTAGTTCCAGAGGTCATAGGAGAGGGCGTAGTTCCACAAGTCATAGTTCAAGAGGGTGTAGTTCCAGAGGTCGTAGTTCCAAAGGGCGTAGTTCCAGAGGGCATAGTTCCAACGACATAGTTCCAGAGGGCGTAGTTCCACAGGTCATAGTTCCAGAGGCATAGTTCCAGAGGGCGTAGTTCCACAGGTCATAGTTCCAGAGGGTGTAGTTCCAGAGGTCATAGTTCCAAAGGGCGTAGTTCCAGAGGGCATAGTTCCACAGGCGTAGTTCCAAAGGGCGTAGTTCCACAGGTCATAGTTCCAGAGGCATAGTTCTAGAGGGCGTAGTTCCAGAGGGTGTAGTTCCACAGGTCATAGTTCCAGAGTGTGTAGTTTCAGAGGGTGTAGTTCCACAGGTCACAGTTCCACAGGTCATAGTTCCAAAGGTCATAGTTCCAAAGGGCATAGTTTAAGAGGGCATAGTTCCACAAGGCATAGTTCCAGAGGGCGTAGTTCCACAGGTCATAGTTCCAAAGGGCGTAGTTCCAGAGGGCGTAGTTCCATAGGTCATAGTTCCAAAGGGCGTAGTTCCAGAGGGCGTAGTTCCAGAGGGCGTAGTTCCAGAGGTCATAGTTCCATAGGGCATAGTTCCAGAGGGCATAGTTCCACAGGTCATAGTTCCAAAGGGCGTAGTTCCATAGGTCATAGGAGAGGGTGTAGTTCCAGAGGGAGTAGTTCCACAGGTCATAGTTCCAGAGGGCGTAGTTCCACAGGTCATAGTTCCAAAGGGCATAGTTCCAGAGGGCATAGTTCCATAGGCATAGTTCCAGAGGGCGTAGTTCCAGAGGGTGTAGTTCCACAGGTCATAGTTCCAGAGGCATAGTTCCATAGGGCGTGGTTCCACAGGTCATATTTCCAGAGGGTGTGCGTAGTTCCACAGGTCATAGTTCCAGACGGCGTAGTTCCAGAGGGCGTAGTTCCACAAGTCACAGTTCCACAGGTCATAGTTCCAAAGGTCATAGTTTCAGAGGGCGTAGTTCCAGAGGGCATAGTTCCAGAGGGCATAGTTCCACTGGTCATAGTTCCAAAGGGCGTAGTTCTAGAGGCATAGTTCCAGAGGGTGTAGTTCCAGAGGTCGTAGTTTCAGAGGGTGTAGTTTCAAAGGTCATAGTTCCAGAGGGCGTAGTTCCAGAAGGCATAGTTCCAAAGGGCGTAGTTCCAGAGGGCGTAGTTCCAGAGGTCATAGTTCAAGAGGTAGTCAAAATGGTGAAGGAACGAGACCAAAGACCTCCTTAGCTTTTGGGAAATGGTCACACAAAGCTATTAAAAAAATGATTTGAGCTTGTGAGGCTTGATGCTGAAAGTCAACTCCCCTCACCTTAAGTTACGAGATCTGCACCTACCATGCCTACAAAAATGTCAGTCTTGGTGATGTGAGGGATGCATCAAATCCCATTAGATGACTTCTACTTGCCTTAAAAAGAAATGGTAGGCACTACAATATGAGCAATAGCTCAACATAAAATACCTAGTAATGTATTTCCACAATAATTGGAAAAACTTTTACAACCTTATCCTTCATAGAATCCAAGTTTGTATCACTAGTCAAAACTATGAATTATTCTCTTATTTTGATTCCCAGCATGAGATAATTTCTTAGCTTATTTTGGAGTATCTTCTTATATGCAATTTCAAGCATTTTATCTGAGACTTTACACAAGGCTTAGGCACTCAATAAGAAAGTTAATGAAAAAATTCCCCCACCCTTTCAAATCTGCTCTTATAAAAATATCCAACTAATCAAAAACCTGGAAATGTATGTTCAATTCCTTACTCATGGTGACTTTCAACTCTTCAAGCATCATAATTTGACAAGAAAATCAAATTAAAAAATGCAACCCATAATTAGGGTATGCACTAATCAACCTATGACATTTATTGTTACAAACGGATGGATTATTGTACAAGTCATGTAACAATCTTCAAATTCTCATTCAAGGAAGCTATTTAATTTTAATATCCAAAATCTCATTCAATCGAGGTTGTCTGTACCTCCGAAGTAGCAAAGAAGAGAAAACAACACTAATAGATGAAAGTGCCATTGCAACCCCTGACACCCATGGAGGTAGGCTAATCTTCAAAAAGGGGAAGAAGAGTCCAACTACCAGTGGTATTGCAAATATATTATAACCCATTGAAAAAATATAACTCAACCTGATCCTAGCAAAAGTTTTCTTGGACAAATCAATAGCAGTAATAACATCTTCCAAATTATTTCTCATTAACACATAGTCAACAGCTTCAATTGCAATATCTGTTCCAACTCCAATTGCCATGCCAACATCTGCAGCTGCTAATGCAAGTGAATCATTAATTCCATCTCCAACCATTGCAACCATAGTACCATCCTTCTGAAGAGAACGAATTGCTTCAGCTTTTCCAGCAGGAATGACCTTAGCCTTGACATCTTCAATACCCAACTGTGAATGTTAAAAAAAGATAACTATCAGTAAAAAGTAAATCAATATATTTCTCATATTTCTCAACTCACAGATTCATTACATTAAAATTTGTTGCATGTTAAAGCTGTTTCAGTAGAAATTCTCCTAAAAGCACTAAAATGAGAAAGCAATCCACCCTGGAAACAACAAACAACTCCAGTGCTTGTGGATAACTTTTTATCCAGCGAAACTTGCTATAGGATGAAATACAATTAACAAGATGATGTACCAAAAAAATGACAATTTTGAATAGCATGTTCAACTAAGTGGACCAGTCTATAATTATTGATTATGTAATGATGCTTTCAAAAAAAACATTTCAGATCAAAGTAATGCTTTAATCACAAAAACCACACTTTCTTACTATTCTTAACAAATGGTATTTACATTCACGTGATAAATCTGCTGAGAATAGCCAAAGAAAATTTCACACCTCTTGCACAACAACTCGAGTTGTTGTCCAGTTATCTCCTGTAACCATGATAGGGTGTATACCCATTTTATTTAGGCCTTCTATGACAATAGCTGCTTCCCTTTTAAGTGGATCAGAAATGGACAACATTCCCACTAGTTTTTTTATCAAAGGCCACCAAAATTCTCGTTCTAGCATGTTGCTTCATATCCTTTAAGTACTCCTCCGCAACTGAAGGTATAAACACTCCATCCTCAGACATCAGCTTCATGTTGCCAACCTGTTCATATGCCTTTGGTGATCCACATAGAACATTGAAGAGAATCGAAGGCTATTCAATTTTATAAAATAAGGTAAGCACAAGATTTCAATTATCTTACCAAAATTTCTGTCCCATCTATTGAACATCTTACACCTTTACCAGGAAGAGCTTCAAATTTTGAGGCAGTTAATAACCAAGCGGTATTCTTGGTCCTAATCCCCTGCATGTCCATATCTTTAGGTGGCTCACCAAAGAAATGAAAGTGATATGCATAGTCCACCACTGCCCTTGCCAATGGATGCTCAGTGCTCGCCTGATTCATTACAACAACCCAGAAAATGATGATCTAACTCTACAACCCATAATTTTCTAAATGTGAAAGCAAACTTATCTTCTACACTGCAATTTTGTTATTGACTCACTCTGTAATACTTAGAATGTGTAATATATGCACTTGATAATCATTATACCAACCTCTGCAGAAGAAACTATTCTGAGAAATTCTCCAAGTTGCATGTCCGATAGAACTTTAGCACTAGTAACATAGGGTTTTCCTTTTGTGAGGGTACCTGTTTTATCAAATACAACACACTGGATTTTCTGGGCACATTCCAAAGCATCCCCTCCTTTAATAAGCACTCCATGAGTAGCTCCAATACCTATTGCTACCATTACAACTGTTGGAGTGGCAAGCCCTAAAGCACAAGGACAGACAATGACCAGAACTGGGATAGCAAACATGAGTGCAAAAACAAAGTGATTACTAGCGGGTGGCAACCATTCTTCTAGATAGGCACCAAGTACTCCAGCAAGATGCCTACAGAAAGCAAGTGCTTAAATAATCAACTAGTCCAATTACCTATAGATACCTACAGAGTACAGTTACATGAATATATAACCGGATAGAGGTGACTCTTTTATGTAAAGGTCAAGTTAAAGGCAATGAGGCTTTTGAAGACAAGAAACTCATACAAGCTTTTTCTTATATACATGAGAGCTTTTTAATTGCCAACAATATTAAAATAATTCAGAGTTTGAGTAAACCTATTATTTGATTTGAGAAAGCCCATGCTCTAGAGTATAGCTACAGCTTGATACACTAGTCTTGAGTCAAAGCTTCTTACTATATACTTGATTTCATTATGTGATGTTGATTTTTGTTTCATTGTTCATAGTTTTTGTATCTCTATCTCTATCTCTCTGTCTCTGATAGTGGTTCATTTTATGTGGTCTGTGTGTTAAAATCTGGTTATGTTGATACATATATCAATTGGCATTAGACTATTAAACTGTTGGCCTATGCCCATGTGTTTGCTGTGCCATAATCATATGTTGTCTTTGTTATTATATCTCCCAAATATTATACAGCTTAGACTATTAAGTTGTTGGCCTATGCCATGTATTCTCTGTGCCATAATCATATGTTGTCTGCGTTATTATATCTCTCATTATTATATCTCTCAAACATTCTACAGTTTATTATGAAGCATGAATAAATTGGTTTTGTGCACACTAACATGTCATGACAATTTTTCTTTGCTTGGATTTTTTAAACAGAAACTGAGAAATATTATATGAAACCAAAATTGAGAGAGTTTGAATTCCATTTTCTTGAATATGAAATCAATACAATTTTGTATGTGTTTGGTCGCTTTACATAATATTTTGGTCAAATCAAGACTGTAGTAGTGTGTCGAGGAATCCAAGTGTTTTTGAGTTGAATTCGATTTTATGTATTGCATTTTTAATGGATCGAAGTTTGGTTGAAGGAATCGGTTAGTTGAAGACCCGTAAGCAGGACTCGGTTGGTTGAAGACTCGCTCAGAGATATGGAGACCCTGTGTGAAAGGTAGGAAGGTCTAAGCCTTGCTATTTATTTTATCAATCCATACAAAGTAGAATTTTGGCATTAATATACGAAGCTGTTGCAAAGGGTTTCGATTTCGTTGGGAAACAAAATCTATTCCCATACAAACTGTAATGTATGGGGGGGGGATCTATTCCGATCAGTCTTTAGACACAGAACTTGAAAACCCTTGCGATCGTGGCAAAGGATCGGATCTATGGTGATTGCCGATCAGACGGTTGACATTGTAACGGAGTTTGATAGCGCCACGGTGGAATCCCTTGTGGAATTTGGAATTGCCCCGCCCTTTATAATTACACATCGCACGATGCCCACATCGCACTATAGATTTTTCTGTTATCGCATGATTTAAATGTGGGATGCGATACCCTATTGACGAACATGCGCAAAAATATCTTCGTCGCGAGTCACAAATGTTTAAAAATGTGGTAAATAAAGTTCCTTCAAACGTCGTGGTAAATGCTAGTTCTTTCAATAGGAATATCTTCGCCGCGAGTCACAAATGTTTAAAAATGCGGTAAATAAAGTTTCAAACACCACGGTAAATGCGAGTTCTTTCAATAGGAATATTTTTTGGGTTTTTTTCCGGTCAAAGAAATTTCGCTTATATTAGATAATATAAAAATTACATTGTTGATACTTTCACTCTTTTTTTTTTACAGCTGTTATCATAATAGACGAGTCTTCCAGGTGTTACAGCCCACTAATGATCAAACAAATAATTGACAAGGAATATTTTCTGGGTTAAGTGCACAATCTTTGTTGTTGGAATAATTGACTAAATCTGCAGTTATAATTCTGCGTTTTCCCTTGATGGTACAGCCTATAAAGTGATTCTGGGAAGAGATTTTAGATTTATGTGTGGTATTTTTTTTTTTACCTACGCTAGTGTACACCGGGTTCTTTTGCTCCGGAGATATTTGTGGTAAAGTTTGTGAGACCATTTAGGGCAGAAAAGCTTTGGGTGACTACATAATTGGTGGAAATAAAGCTGTTAAGCCATTAACAGCTTTTATTTTCGTGTGGCAGGGATGGAGCTATGACAATATTAGTGTTGAAAAAGTACTTGGTGAACAAAATGGGCCTGAATAGTGAATCAAAATTAAACAAGTCGACCAATAAACTCACTCTGTTATTTTGTCTTTGTCATTCTATAGTATTAATTTCACATTCTGGGTCTAACTAGGACACTATTCAGCCTTAAAGCAAACAATTCGTTCTGTAGAAGAGACCAAGTAAGTATTTAAGCTAATATAAGGAGATTGTTTGTTCTTTTTGAAGTTTTTTTAACCTTCTGATTAATTATGCCTTGATATCCGCTACTTTTGCCCAATAACATCAAGGTCTACGAAGCCTAGGCATTAGAGCCTCTAAGCTATTTTACACTGTGCAATGCTATATTCCTTCTATTTTTAACCTCTAAACAAAGACTGAAGTTATAAATAGTTTATCTTCTTCATATTCTCAAACACTGTGCAATTTAATCTTGTGGTAGAATTATATATTTTATTTTAGTTGTGAGGGTATCCAAATTCTCACCACGGTATGGAGGTTTACATTTGGAACTTCCAAATTTTTGTTAAAAAATAGTTGATGAAAGCTCAAAACAGAACTCCATGCATATTCACAAACCTAGCAAGGGGAAGAGATTGCCTACTTGCATCGGGTGCAAATCCAACTCTGAGCAGGACCCCTGCCTTGTTACTATCTTAGAAAGAGTTCACTGGAAGATGCAATTGCAGGGGAGCAATATGCACTCGACACTGCGGCGTTCAATAGGTGTTATATGTTGAGATGCAAGTCCAACTGTGAACATATATCCGAACCTTGTTAGAAAGAGTCCACTGGCAAATGCAATTGCAGGGTGAGCATGATTCCTTTCGGATTGTTGCATTCGATGGGTGTATACATTGAGATATACACCGTTGAATATAGTGTTGTGAGGTGTGTGTATTGCTTTCCCAATTGCAATTCATACAATGGAAGTGACCCAAGTGACACTGTGAGAAGGTCCCCTTCCTTCTTAGAAAGAGTCCACTGGAGGATGCAATTGCATGGCGAGCATTATGTACTCGTCACTGCAACGTTCAATGGGTGTATACAATGAGATGCAAGTCCAACTGTAGGTAGACCCCTACCTTGTTAGAAAGAGTCATCAAGAAGATGCAATTGCAAGGTGATGAGCATTATGCATTTGTCACTGCAACATTCAATGGGTGTCTACGTCAAGATATACAAATCTAAAGGTAGAATATACATTTTGATCGATCTGTGATCTGATGTGAATGTTTAGGGACCTCTCCAAAAATGATATATTTGAACCTATTCCAGGATCTGTTGGGGATTTGGAACATCTTTTAAAATTGTAATCTTTTGTCTGTAGAGTGTTTTTTAGAACAAACCAAGTATTTATGTGTGAGTGTTATATTAATCCTTGTGATCTCTATTGGATTGTGAATTCAAGGAACTTGAGTGGAAATACATTGAGTGGTTTTCTCCCAGCAGAATTTGGAAACCTGAGAAGCATCGGGGATATGTAAGTCCTTTGTACTTGATTTGTGTAGCTTGCAAAGGTGTGTTATAGTCTTGTTCCTTCCACATCAATATTTAGTATACCCATGGCCACTTGAACAAAACATTAACATAGTGTGATATCTTTTCAATGCAGAGACTTCTCTGCTAACCGATTATCAGGTCTTATTCCTCAAGAACTTGGACAACTACAGAATTTGGTCTCGCTGTAAGTTCCTTGGAATGATCCATAATATACAATTTATTTAATAGGTTCACAATTATCCTGAAAATAACTCTGGACATGGATCATATAAAAGGGCGTACTGAATAACAACAATTTATCAGGGGAGGTGCCATACCAGTTGACCAATTGTTTTAGCCTTACTACACTGTAAGAATTCATCTGAATCACACCCCTTATTTTAGGTTCATTTCATTGTGAAATTCCAAAGGAAGTAATCTACATATTTCTACTCCTTGTACTGATTGATACTGGAAATGGTTAATTTGTTTCACATAAATCTCTCCTACAACAATTTGTCTGGGAATATTCCTATCATAAAGAACTTTACAAGATTTACCCCGGAAAGGTGATAATCAAAACATTTATTTTTGGATCAAATTTAGTATTCTTTCTGGATTTTAGCGGGTTTGTGCATTTTATTTGATAGGATTGATTATTGCATCAACTTTTTAGGAAATCCATGCCTCTGTGGTGATTGGATTGGATCACTTTGTGGAAAGAAATGCAAAGTTGTGAGGAGGTGTATTTTCTGGAACGACATACTTGACTGGCAAGTGGATGATTAGGATACGTGGTAGAGAAATTTGAAACATATAATTCAGGGGCATTTATTCATTTTTCATATAACTCATATCTACAAAGATTATTTATTTTTCAATAAATCTACAAATTTCATAATTCATTTTCTCAATACATGTCACTTTTTAATCAATAATAGGTATGAAGATTTATGTCTTGCATTGGGCATTGGATTCTTGAAAAAAAAATGGTGCCCACTATGCACAAATAAAGTGCTGGAAATTACACTAATTTGATTTAGAAACTTTAAGCTTTGAAAGAATTCAACATTGTTGTATGAAAAAACAACTCATTGCAAAAAATTCTATTGATATACACTACAATTTCCAGCTTGAAAAATTCAAAGTAAGAGATGCGAGCTATAAAAGAGTATTTCAATATTTCATTCACCTCTTGATTTTTTTCCTAAGGTAAAATTCACAATTTCTATTTCATCATGAAAAGGAAAGTACATTTTGTAAGTGCTAAGCGCACACAAAAATTACCCTTCACAAGGCATCAAAACATTTTAGAATACTAAAAATCACTAAGTCCGAGACAACTACTAGCCCTGAGGGCATACTGTCCCAATATTATAAAAAATAGCAACATTAAGTAGTCTAACCGAGTGCAAACTCATCTCAAGAAGCTAAGAAATTCATGCCTTGGAGCATATACTATATTGTCAAATAACATATCATAGCAGGGAAAGGTACAACATGTTCCCATATACACCAAAAATGGCTAGAAGCCACAAAAAGAGATCGTCACAGCTCAAAATAAAACTGGATCAGAGCTGGAAATGATTTGAAAACCTCCATGAACATCTGCATAAGTTAGATCAGAACTGAAATTTTGAAACTTGGGCTTGAAATGACTTCAAAGTATCCATGAATAGTTGCATAAACTAGGCTGGAAATAACTTCAAGATCTCCATGAACAACTGCATAATCTAGAACATAACTCGATTTCAAGGAAACTGTGCATGAATAGGCCTTCAGACAACTAGAAGCTTCTCATCTTCCCTGTATTCCACCTAAAAAACAATAGAAGAATAAAAAATCAAAGCCTCTTTTGATAATGAGTCATCTTGCATATTAAGTTCTCTATAAACATGAGAATAAGAAACAAAAACCAACTGAGTTTCAATTTGTTTGATGTGATCATATAGAGAAAGAAACAAATTTCTAATCCAGTTGATAAAAATCAAGGAGTCACAAAAGATTTGCAAGTGAGATACATTTGTAATAACAACACATTTAAGCATAAGCAACAAAGTTGACAATTTCGCAAAGTTGTTATAAGTTGGAACCATTCACTAACCTTGCTTTGAACCTTATAAAATGACTGTCATAAAAGTATAATATACCACTAGCACCACAAAAAACCGGATCACCTTGCAAGGCACCATCAAAGAATGATGGATTGTACATTATGGCTCTCATGTGGTGATGAGAAAATAAGTTTTTTCAAGCCTTTGCCAAAGGTAGGAAAATGGCTAATACCATTTGGAGTTTAAGGGATCGGGCTGGGGAGGAGGTATCTTCTTTTCTTGTTTTCCTGTTTTCTAAAGCATTRGCAGCAAAATCAGCGTGGAGACTGATTTCCACAAAAAATTTATGGACCAAAGTAGTCATCCAGAAATATGTGACTCCACTCTCTTTGTTGGAGTGGCTCAGGCACCCAGGACTACGAGCGACGAGGATCTCTGTTATGTGGAAGGCTGTACTAAATGCTTTTGAAGTGGTTGGGAATGGCTTAGCCTAGCAAGTTGGGTCTGGAAACTATGAGTCAGTATGTGAAAAGTGGGAAAGGAGGGTTTTTTTGGCTTTATGACACAAATGTTATTTTTGTTGAAACTTTTAGTAATGGAAGTGACTCCATCAAGACAATATATATGTGGCTATTTCTTCATAGTCAATATATATTTACGAATGTAATTTTGTACCAAATTAATGAAATTATGAATTTTTTTTGGGAAAAAAAAAAGCAATCTACTGGCAATGTCATTCACCCGAGGATAGGTTCAAAAATGAAATTGCTTAGGGTGGTAGTGAAGAAATTCCAACATGGGTGGATTTTAGAACTAGAAAACTTACATCAATGATTTAATTCCTTAACCGAATGAGCAAGGACTCAAAATACCAAGTTTTTCAAATCAGAGAGCCCTCAACAAACTATTAAAGCACTTTTGGGAAGGCCTCACATGATGATTAAACAATGTTGATCTTCTAATGTTTAAACAATGTTATGACCTTTGCAAGCATGTTTTCAAGGCACCAATATTAGAAAGGAACACAGGTGTAAGACTAGCACTCTATGGTGCTAATGTAATTTAAACAGTAAGGGAATAGGTTTCTTCAAACTATGCAACCTTACCTCAAAATAAAACAATTGTAAAGCCTTTTCTTCAAAATTTAACACCAAAAAGTATTTGCCTTCTACAATTACCTAGAATATATATAGTCAACATCATTACATTAGGTTAAGAACATTTGATATAGTAATAAAAATAAAATTGAGAACAAATTTATGACAGCCAATATTACAAAGATATGAACACATCCTATATGTTAAACCTTTCACATTAACAACTTGAGAGTTGCCAATTGGCCCAACATGTTCCAAAGGAGGAAGATCAACATGAGAAGTTCTTGCATATGTAATGTAACGATGCAATTTTGGTCAAATTCCATCGTAGCATCAAATTAATTACATTATAGTATCCAAAATTTGGTTATATCAAATACACCTGGCATAGTAGGAGAACTAGAATGGCATCGTATCTGTCTATGTTCTCAGGTTGAAGCCACAACTGTAGAATGTTGCACATCTATAATCATCATAACACTACAAGTAAAAAATGAGGATGGGTACACAAAAAATCCTAAACAAATAAATCTTCTCACTCAATCCAACTTACCGGGGACAATAGGAGATGCATTGTTTGAGCGAGGACATCCCTATTTGTTGACAGATTCAAACCGGAATGGTTCATATTTAGAGGGATGGACATTTAAATCAATTTCCAAAACTCTGTTTCTTTTTCTTCTTCTCCTTTTATTTGTAGGGCTGAGGAAACTCTTCTTTCGCTTGAGAGATGACTCAAAAGCACTCAGCACAAGTGTGAAATTAAAATCCAATATGTGTCGATTATTGGCCTCATCCAACATCCTTTTAATCAAGTCCATCATCTCTCGGGTGTTCGTTAAAGTAGCGGGAGGACTATTTCGAAGCACATCTAGGTATCCGAACAATTCATCCCTAGCCAATCGAAGTGCCTCATCATCTTGATCAATACTTCCAATGGCCCCAGGAGTCGTGTCAACATTTGCATCAATCATTAATGTCTCCATAATTATCTCGAGAGGATCGTTGAATGCAATAGGTGTTGCATCATCAAATATATTAGGCTCTGCATTCTAATCCAATGATGGCTCTGAACCCTTTGACAAGAAGTACAACCACTACACCTTTATGGTATGCTTGCAGGTGTTGCCACGAATAGACCATGGACATTCGCACACCATAAAATTCTTGCGATACTAGGTCACAAGGTATTTTTTGTCATGATTGGTTTGACTCCTCACCCAGTATGCATGGGATATGCTTTCATGGGGCCAACAATCATCGTCTGGAATTCTTCTAGCTTTCTCCATTGAGGATTCAAACAACTTCTCCTTCTTGTGGTTATTCAAATATCCGTCTTCTTTCAAAATGTCTTTGAATCTATAATACGACTCTACATGTATCAACATCATATATAACAACCAATCCATTCTACGAGAACATTTCTTTCTTCGATCAGATAGAAATTTGGACTTCAATAAGCTATGGTATGCCTCCACAAAATTATTTGTCTCTTGATTTGCATGACGGAAATTACGACAACCTTTAACCCACATCCCTAATTGAAAGAACTAAGTTAGTGCAAAGAGAATCTTTATGGAAGAGAAAAAACAAAAACAAGAAAGTGGAGTATGTGAACTTACAAATCTTATTACTCGTAACTCAAGTGCTATGAAAATAATCCAAGAACTTTTTCTCATTTGCAAAATCAGTGAAAAAATTATCCACATGCTCGACCACTGATTCAACATTGGGGCAAGAGTTCATAATATAACTTAACCTGTCGAGCATAACATTTGCTTGATCTGAAGTAGAGGCCAACCTATAGATATTTTTTTTCCATGCCCTCCATACGTGCCAAATACACAATATCACTCGACACTGTGTGGCCCTCCTATAGGATTCAATGCATTTACGTGAGATAATCTTATAAGATAAATACAAGTCACAAAAAAATCACATGAAAGTTACCTCAAAGCATCTATTTCTGCCAATGCATCATCAACCATGAATGCATTGACTTTCTATTCGGGGCGAAATTGATAACACCTATCCATTAGTGGCTTCAACCATGTCACAATATCAAATGATATATTCCGAGATGTCACGACCCATGCAACTGGTACCCCGCTTTGTTGGTCGTCAAAGACCACAAGTGTGTACAATTGATACTGCGATATTCAATAAAACTCAAACTCAAAGTTTAAGCTATCAATCACAATAAGTCACAACCCAAACAATCATTCAATCTTTCAAATTCAACTTACCCCATATTTATTAGCACTGAAAGTTGAATCCATTCCTATTAAACTATCATGAGATAGTTTCACCATTCGATCCAACATCCATCTAGTTTGAATGCCAATTATAAAAGGAACATTTGGACCACTAGGCTTCTGAAAAAAGAAAAATCATCTGGTTGTTTCTGATACCATAGGTTAACACCCATTTCATCTTTCTTGTCAAGTTGATATTTTCTTTTCATCAAGCGGTTATAAATATTTGCAACATCTTTTCTAGTTAAGAAAAAATCTCTAACACGATCTTCTGCATCCATGTCAAGATGTCGTTGAATGTGCTTTTCATATACAACATCAATTGACACTTCCATAAAAAAACATTTTTGTACAAAAGAGACAATTTCTCTTGAAAGCCTAGGTTTACGTAAGGACCTAGCCTCCCCAGACTTGTCATGTCGACCATGACAAGGCCATCCTTCCTCATCTTCATGCTCGTATGTGTTGTATGTAAGTATTGCTATTTCAGGGTCTTTATTCTTTACATTCACAATAAAGTGACATTGACATCCCCTCTTCTTTACAAATGAGCCCCTGCATGTATTTGAACACTTTCCTCTTTTATCTTCCGAGCCATATGAACATGAGTAACTGCACTACAAATGACAACACCTTATCACAAAATCATATATATCCATTCATGAATAACCATTTGTGATCATATATATACCAAGTCATAAGATGCATGCACCAACTAAAACAAAAACTCAGTTAGAAATGCAAGAACCATGTGACTGTGATATACTTACAGCTCATATTGCTTGTGAGCATTATCCCTTTGTGCTGGTTTTTTTTTTACTGTCGGTAAGAAAGTACAAGGAGCATTGAGATTACTTTCCTCCCCTCTAATAAAATCATGAACTCTAACTAAAGGGATTCGTGCAACACGATCAAATAAAGGATTGTCTTGTCTATATACTTCAATCCAGGTTAAATCTTTGCTAGAAAACGTTGACTTGTCTTTTGGGTCTTGGACCTCAAGGCCCATTACAATCTTCCATTTCTTTTCTTTACCCATTTTGAATGGATACCTAAAAACCATGTGGCCACCCATTAATAAAAATGTACAATGACATATCAAATATTTTAACACAAAATAAGTGTCAATAAGAATACTGAGTGGAAAAATAGGAAACACCATCGAAGTTCAATTCCTTTTTCGCTTGTAAGATCCTCTTGATATTACAATCGTCAAATAATAGTTCAAATTTCCAAAGGCATAACTCCCTCATACAAACTCCAATTTAGGTGCTATTTGGACCATTGGAAATCTCTGACAAGTAGAATAGCATTGAGGGTCGTGAGCTAGAATTGTGAATTTTTAACCCCAAATACTTTCATAATGCCCAAAACAAACTTTGAAAGTTTTAGGGCCCCAAGTCACCGAATTATGATCAACCCTAAACTAGACTTTACATGTCCTTAACTCTATTTTATACACCAAAAAGTACCCAAAATGATGAAAAAAAATATAGAATGATCCATGTTGGAAAATACCTCCCCACTTCGAGAGGATTTGGTTCCCCAAAAACTTTTATTTTTGTAAGAAATGGGACAATTAAGACTCCCTTTATGTTGGTGTTCTCTAAGATAACACACACCCATAAATATGCACCTGACCACCTCTTACCTAGGAGGCATGAGTTGAATAGGATCATCCGAGATGACATTTACAAGCAGTTTGAATAGGTCAATTAAACAAACCCCAAGGGAACATTAGATCCAAAGATGGCCTTCTATGTTGAGTATTGCATGGAGGCAAGGATAGACTCATCATCTGACCCCCATACACATTTCAATAGTGTTGATTTTCTCAATGTTATAGCTCAAGCATTAGGTTTATTTCATTTTATCATTAACATGTACTTGAACCATAACCAATGCAACTACACCATACACAAGTGTTGCAGTAAACTAAGGATCACAAGAAGAATGCCATGCACAAGAACACAAGAAGTATCATGGGAAACCCTTCTCAACAAGGGAAAAAAACCTAGCCAATCCTTTGCTATATTCACAAGAGAAGATCCAAAAACCATAAACCCTAGATGCACACAAAAGGGTGCTCACCAAAACCAAGAACTAGCGCCCAAGATAGGTGCGCACTTTAGTCGTACACTAGATCTAAAATTACCAAAATATCACAAGTGAAGTGTGTGTTCATAATGGGAACTCACCTATATTTATACTAAATGTGACTTGACCAAAAGACGTGTCTATGGGCTCAATAGGGCCAACCTACTTATCTTAATAATAATAATAATTAATATTTTCCCAATATTAATTATCTCAAATATGGTGAAGCCGACCTGTACCCTTTACAACATAACTAGGGTTATGGTCAATCTTACTCTCAGACAATATAGCAAGGGATCTCACACATCCACTAATGCTCAGCCACTAGGGACCACATCCACTATGCTCATCCACAGGGACCACATCCACTGTGCTCATCCACATGGACCATATCAATTGTTCTCATCCATAGGAAC
>JZKD02S2270271.1:20746-35537 GCA_000966675.3 Picea glauca | reverse complement strand
TTATCTATAGAAAGAATCAAAGCATCTTATAACACATCACCTGTTACATTTGCTTCCTGATATCTCTCCTGCTGTCCATCTCTTTATTTCTTTGGAGCTTTGCAGTCTTTCTTCAGATGTCCTTTCTTCCCACAATTCAAGCACTCTATATTTCCAAGTTTGGATTTGGATATGCCCTTCCTATAATTCCCACGGTTCCTGAAACCCTTTCCTCTATCCTTTTGTCTTCCCCTGTTCTCCATGTTCAACGCATTTCCTGATGTCTCACCTGTGCTTTTCTGTCGCATTTCCTAACTAAGGATAACACCAAAAACATCATCAAATTTTAAAGTATTTGAACCAGAGACAGAGTTACTTACAACCATGACCAAGTCGTTCATAGTTTCTGGCAATGAGCACAAGATTAGAAGAGCCCTGACCTCATCATCAAAGTCCACTTTTATAGAACTTAGTTGATTAGTAACAATATTAAAATCATTTAAATGATCTGCAATAGACCCACCTTCTGACATATTCATATTAAATAATCTCTTCATTAGAAATACCTTATTGGACGCCGAGGGTTTTTCATACAATTTGGCCAATGCGTCCATCAAACCCTTCGTTGTCTTTTCTTTGGAAATATTGAAAGCTACTGACGCTTCTAGGCTCAGCCGTATCGTTCCTAGAGCTTTTCTGTCAATAATTTCCCATTCTTCATCCTTCGTAGCCGACGAATTCTTTGCTATTCCGCCCAATGGTAGGAATAGATCCTTCTGATATAAACAGTCTTCCATCTGCATCTTCCATAATTGGTAGTTTTGGCCGTTAAATTTCTCGACCCTAAACTTTCCATCTTCCGACATTACTCCCACTCAAACCAGGAACCCTCTTTTCCTGTGAGTTACCTTTTGCTTTGATACCAGTTGTTAGAAAAAAAGGATCACAGAGCAATAAAGTTAAACAAATGCGGAAAAAAAACACAGAAGATACACAATACAAGAGAGACACAGATTTACGTGGTTCACCCAGTGTGGGCTATGTCCACCAGAGAAATTACCAAGTCCTTCATTTATTATTATCCAACAAATTAAGGGATACAACCTACAACAAAACCCGTTGTAACTTCCTCTTCTTTCTCTCACAGTGTCCTCTCTCAGAATACAATATTCGCCATCAACCATAGCCGCAATACATTTCTCTCATAAAAGAGGATTTCCTTCTAGGGAAAAAAACCCTAACATAATCTCTATCGTTAGATCTACGACCTTATAATGAACGATCCAAATTTACAATGAAATTACAATATACATTTACAAAGCAATTTTTCCTTCAGGGGATTTTCCCCCGAAACCCCATCAGGGGACGCTGCTCCCGAACCACCGCAGAAGGCCCACTTGTCCCCAAACCCCCTAGCTGGGGGGATAGCCACCCCGAACCTCGCAGAGGGGGTACCCCCCTCTGCACTCCCCCGCGTGGAAGAGTGTACATAATTCTGTGGTGTAAATACTTCATGGGGTATAAACACGACTAAAAGTAAAAGACCTTCGAATCAAAGAGATAATCAGGCTCCACAACCAACAAAAGCTACTTATAGTGATTTACTTTTATACTTGAAGTGAAATACACTTTACAATTTTAGGATGAACTTTTAAAAAAAAGGTAACAAAAGAGAGACTTGAACTCAAGACCTCTTACTTAATAAGGAAAATTTTAACCAAATGGTATAGAAAAACATATTGTAATGTTCAAAAGGGGGATTGTTGTTGTTTTTGTTGACGACCTTGGAGAGCGTGCTAAAAAAAAACTCTTTTCACACAAGAAAAAAATTTCACTTCTCGATGACAACAAGGGTTAGATCTCGATTAGCTTACCCAGAAGATGCACATTTTCCTATCTGTTTATGATTTTTTGAGATCACACAAGGCACGGGGAAAAGAGCATACACAGATCCAAAAGAGTAGAAACCTGGAAACAAATAATATCAAACTGAAATAAAACCAAAATAAAAATTTGCAGAAATTAAAAAAATGCGTATTCAGTATTTATACCTCCGAATTTGACTGTAATGGTCGTAACTTGGGAAAACAGAAACCTTTTCGAGTGAAACGAAAAGTGTTCCTGAATGAAACGAGTGCTCTAGATGAAATGGAACATTCCTCTCAGTCCATAAATGTACGGATATGACAAAAAATGGAGATGAGGCAACTCGGATTCACGATCTCGATCTACAACAGGAGCGGGTCTTCAAACATGTTCTGATACCATGTTCGAAAACACAAGTATTCCAACAGAGGAAGAACACCTTTAGTAACCACTCACATAACCATATCAAATATCAACACACCGATGTTTTCACATGGTAAAACCCCTACAGGGAAACATCCACGGCCCCAGCCAATGCGACCACTTGGAGCAGTTTATTAATGCAAAGAAAAAGATTACANAAACACACTTTTACCTAATGACACATTATACCAAGTAGATCTTAACTAAATCCTAAGTGTCTAAATATCCTAACAACTATCAACCCTAGTTCATTTATTTATCATTTCGAATGTAATTTAAAACTTCTTGTACCAACATGTTGTTTTTAGTTTTCAAGTGTGATACTTTAGAAAGATTAACAAAATTAGAAAATATATTCTCTTGACAACATTAGAAAATTTATAAATTCTGATATACAATTAGGTCACCACAACATATTTTTTATAACAGGTTATTCCAGTACCTGTCAACAAATTTAGCATGCACAGTCTGATCTTGTTCTGGTACTGTCATGTTCCGGTACTGCAGAGTCATGTTCCGGTACTGTAGAATATTGTTCTGATATTGTCTGTTCCAGTACTACAGAAACGTATTCTGGTACCAATTAATAATCTGGTACTGATGCCGAAGTGATATGATCTTTTTCATGTACTTGACACTGTTTTCACTTCAGGTGATTAGAGGTATGAGCAAATCTTTTTTTGTTTTTTCTATCAAGAATAATCTAACTCTTGTGTTGAACTGTTATTTATTTTTATGTATTCCTTCCTCCTACATTGTTACACTCATCTCTCAATGTATCGTCCTTGTTATCCTTTAAGGAGAGATTTTCACATTTAGCTCTATATGATCATGGAGTGCATTTTCCTTATTAGCTCATCATTATGAAAAAGTGATTAATAAATGACATATCTATTGAAAAGTGGTGACACCGTTATGTCTAATAATAACCTAGTTGATTCAACAAGTTCTTATCCAAGTTTATCTTTACAAGTTTCTCTTGGGAGGTATTGATAAAAACCTCATGTGGTAGACCGCCCCTGCAAAACCTCAATGAACTTTCACGAGAACCCTAATAGGATTAACTAGAGTGACCTCTTAGATAGTATCCGATATGGTCCATTATACATTGAATATATGAGATTTAATTCTAATGTGGATGATGTCACCCTTGGGATAATTGCAAGCAATTAATTATGTGCCTAAAAACTCTAAAACACTCTCATAACACCTGCCTTCCTTATACTCTAAAGTTGTCAATGAACAATATACATCATTCTAAATATTTTGAGTAATATAATAAAAAATAAGTATAATGAAGTATAAGTAAACCCGCCGAAGTATTGAACAGGCCTACTGGCAGCGGGGTGATGCTTGTATGGTACTAAGGTAAGCTCGTCGGGGTACTGAACATGCATACTAGCAGTGGGGCTATGTTGGGTAAAGAGAGTTGAAAAAAACAAATCGGCACAACTAAAACTAAACAAAAACCCTTGGGTCTCATTCTAAAGCAAGCATTATCAAATCAAGGCTAGGAGATGACCTTTATATCTCTTGAATGATGTTCTTAAGAACCTTCAAGTATCCACTTTAGGGTTCTATCTTTAAAATATATAAGTTTTCATGAAAGTGGGACCCTCAATATATGTAATTCAACCTACCTAAGAAATAAGAGATTCATCTCTATAAACTTGGATAAGAGACATGTTAATCATCTTGGGATGCATTATTTTATATGTTCCTCTCTTCAAATGAGATCTAAACTATGCTTATATCACTTTTATTTTAAAGGTAATCTAGGAAGGGGGCCTATTAGTCAAATTCGTTATGAAAACTATTGGCCACTATCCTATAATCATATTAGAGTCACATCTAGCCCTTTCTACAACAGATTGGATAAGACTTAATGTCAAATCACTAACAGATCTAATATATTACTCATGACTCCACTTTTCCATCATAACTATAATTTGAACATTATGATAAAAGATGCTCTTCTGAATAGCGGAGCCATTCCGATGAGCATAACTATAACAACTATATATTAACAAACCTTTGTCATTATACCACCTTTGATACTTAGGCTCATTACTATGCTCAGGTTTGTTACTCTGTTTCGGTACCAAACCCTCCTCTCGTATAAACTCTGGTTCATTGCGTTAAAATTAAGAATGTTTTTCAAGACAAGCATGGGAGTTGATTTCTATGAACCTGTGTTTATGGTATTTCGAGAGACGAAGGAATATATGACATGCAAAGTAAAGTTTGAAAGGCCCTACATGGACCATTAAATGTAGAATCTTAATACACCTAGTGTTTCTTGTGCAGGAACAAAGAGTTTCTTCCAGAATTGACTAAGTTATGAGCAATTGCCTTTTGAATATTGTGTGAAAAAAGTTGATTACAATTTATTGTTGAAATTAGTTGCTACAGGAAACAGAGTCAAAGTCCATATTTTTATTTCATGAGCCTGTAAATCGACAGATTCATTATCCGAGCACAAACCTTTAGATCACATGCTTATTGGATTATGTTTATGAGTGTTTCTTTCTCATATTTAAGTTCCGTGAGTAACATAGACTGAAAATTGTAAAACAAAGTATTGGTTTTGAGTGTTTCTTATTTAGGCTATACTCATAAGACACAAGAACTTATTCGTTATCGAAACATATAGAGTAACAACTCTATTGATTATGAATCGTGGTTGATAATTTATGTTTGGTAATATATTATACATATAATTGCACCAACAAGACTCACATCACCCTTCTAAGGCATGACATCACCTTTGTAGGGTTTTAGTTTATGTAATTTTTATATTTGCAAGTTGTAAGAGAAAACAAAGGGGATTGGCCCTCTTTCAATTTGTTGTTGACACTTTTATGTGGAAAAATTGGTTTAGATGTCCTCATATAATTAGAGTACCATCTCTTTTCATTTTCATAACTCATCACTTGAGAATTGCATACTCTTGGACTAAAATTTCAGCCTCTTTGGGAAATTCTCTATCTCTTTCTTTTCTTGTCATTATGGATGCTACACTTCTTTGTTGGTGGAATAAAGGATAACAACTTCTCTTGGATGCTTCTCCTTGGAAAATTGTTGGAATTTCTTGATAAAGTAAGGGTTTTACATGCTATCTCTTGGATTAGGTAAGACATTTCTACAATTTTGTGTCTTTCTTCTTAATTTCAAGGCTATACTATCAAACCCTTGGAGGAGTATAAAGAACTACTACAAATGGGGTCAAAATTCGACAAAACCTTCTGATGTTATGAATATAATTAATCACATCGTCACAAATTACGACATAATATTAAAATTTTAAACATTTTCTTGGGTACCTTGATAAATGTTGTAGTTTCGATGAACTTCTATATACATCGATCTAGCGATGATAGTTTGCTTATATGCCAACTCCCTATTTTAAATCGGTTTTGTTATCCCCTATCCTAGGGATAACTAAGGATATTATGTCTCGAGGCCCACAGGTCCTAGACATGGAGTAATGAGACCCATATTGACTTGAGCTTGACCCTGAAGGGCCCATATTTTCTTGAGCGCCTCCTATCTATCAGCAACAACAACATCCATCCCATTGGCCTAGTTCTGAGGTAGCAGTGGGTCTTTCTCCATGAGGTAATGAGTCTGAGTATCATGGTATTTTTCACTCTGATTCTCAAAACATTTGAATATGTGCATTGAATTCTCTTTTGTTTCATGATGTTTGCTTGGAAATTATGCCTTTTAACTTGTCCATTTAACTTGTCCATACCTGGGGGGATGACATAGTGCCCTAGTAAGTTGGTTCCCTTAGGGATGAGTTGCCACTAAGTGGGTATATGAAATGTCATCATCCATTCCTTCCATACTTATCACTTTTCATCATTTTACCTCTCATCTATCCCCTACATTGGTTAAGCCATTGGGTTTTCCAAGCTAGTAAGGGTTGTACCTTGCATTGTGGGAAGAAGGGGCTAAAGGCCCAGAGGGTAAAAGTAGTTGGAAAAAGTTAAAATCTAAGATAAAATCTTGAGATGCTTCACCCAGGGATCCCCGAGAAAGCAATAAAAGGCTTCTGAGCAAGAAAAAGGGGGGACCCATAAAACAAAATAAAACTCAAGACCTGGTTGGTGGATACGGGGTCTCATCATGAACCAGGCTACTAGGTCCATGGGAATGTAGTAGTATGACACTACTATTCATCTAGTCACCATGCCATGGTAGTGGCTCTTGGTGGCATAGCCAAGAAAAAGGGGGTCTCATCACAATCCATCCTTCTCATCTCTGTGAAATTCTTGTGGGTAACAGTGTCACCACTGGTCACCATGCCAGGGCAATGTCCTCCAAATTTTCTCTTGAAAGAAAAAGAAATAAGACAAAGATTAAAAAGGCATCGAATGGGCTAGGAGACAATTGCATCCATGACAAGGTGCAACTTACCCTCTATAGAGGCACCCATAAGCAAGACCTACATTTCCATGTTATCACTGCACCCCTTGCCCAAACATCCCCTACACCATCTATTGCACTTACATGACCTAGATTGGTCTTCACCTGGAAACACCCCACACGTGAGGATAGTTAGCCCAATAGGACATTGTGAGACCCTCTCCAAACCTGGCTTGTTAAATAGCATAACATCTTTGATCATTTGTCTAGGAAATGGGGGGTTTGATGCACATGTTTGGGTAACTTGATTATTAGATGTGACTGACATTTCTATGATCCCTGTGAATTATGAGCCCATGGAGGATGTACTTGTTGTTGCTGCAAGACCATGATCGCTGGACAGGTACATATTGGGAGATGATTGGCTCATACCTCCATAGGGATAAAATCCCACCAGATGGATGTTGAGACCCCATCCAGGGGCGAAGGGATACTGGAGGCTTGCACTAGAGAAGAGGGAGGACGTTTCACGAGAGGCACTTTGGCAGGCCTGGACCTAGGGGGCCTTCCCTCCCACTGTGATGTTGGCTCTTAAAGGCCCATGACATCATCATTCTGAGCCTTGATGTCATCCATTTGGGGTTTTAGGCATGAGGACTACTTGGTTGGCACGTGTGGTAGTTTTTTAGGGATTTTAGCCCCAACATTTCACTTTGGAGGCCTAGCGTTAGAAGAGGGGGCCCAACATCACCCTAGGCGGGGCATGACATCACTCTAAAAAGATAAAATTAGGGTTTTTTATTGTTAATTTGATGTAAAACTGGATTTTTGATGTAAACTAGCCATGTCGGCCTTTTTTGACCTAAAATGTAATTAAAGGTCACTTGTATTGTGTAAATAAGGGACAAATATTTTTCATCATCTTTCACTCACACAAGTGTGAGGTTTGAAATTCGGCCTCTTTTAAGGATTATTGGATGAACTAAGTGGTGCACAACTCTTGGAGGGAGCTTTATTTGGTGTATTTTTGCATTTTCATGGTGGAAAGTCTTCAACTAGGGTTTGTGACTAGATTATTCTTAGTGAAGTAGGTATAAATCTACAATCCTTCTTTGTTTTGAATGGTTATGGTATATTTTACTTGTTCATTTATAAGATTATGAAATTGCTACTATGAAACCCTAGGAGAAAAGCACATGTTATTTTCCTTCTCTTAATAACTCTTCACATACTTGATTTTGCTAGAAGACACCTCCCTTGAAGCATATACTAGAGACCTACCTTAGTAGCACTCTAGTACTATTGCTTCATTAAGCTTTCATATTTTATTTCAAGCTTGACCTAAAGAATAAGGAAAATAGCTAGGGCCTAGGGTTTCCTACTTCATAACAACTTTTTCCTTCTAAGGTTTTGGGTGATTGAGGCCTTAGGTTACTAACACCTCAACCATCCTCCCTCTTCTCTTTAGCTCACCCATTATCGTTTGTTTTCCCTAAGAATTTCCTCTGTAATAGTGACTCCATTTACCCTAAAGGCACTAGTTCATACCTTACAAAGTGATTGATTGACTAAACAACCTTTAAACCATCTACTACAAGATCTTTACTAACCATTTCTAACCTTAGATTGGACTAACCCACTAACTTCTTGATGTTGTTGCAAACAATTTCTACAACCATCTATAACATCAAAAAAATCACCTTAAAAGCAAGTTTAAATTTGAATTTACATTGCCTTCATTGCTTCTGACAAATACTAGCACTTTGCCAATTTTAGGTTATCATTTTTGGTCATTATTAAAACTTTATTGAGGCATAATTGTGAAGCCTCAAAACTCACAAGGATTTTAAACAGACTTTCATGAACAGATGGGGTAAAAAATAAAGTATGGCCTCCTTTTATTCTCAATACCTTGAAGTTTGCAAACGAACCGACGAAAAACGTTAGGGAATTCAATGATAGGTTCAACACTCTCATTAGAAAACTTCGGCCCAAATTTCACCCAAAGAGCGCTATTCTCCAATAGTACCTGAACTCCTTAGAATATACTTTACAATTTTCCCTCAAGGATTTATTACCTGCAAGCCTAGAAGAAGCACAAGAGGTTGCTTTCCAGATCCAGGAGAACCTTAAGTTCAACAATTTCATCCATCAGGTTAACATCTTGAATGATAATGGCATTTGGGAGCCAAATAAGGAGAGCATGGGAGGGTTGAAGCATGACCTCCCAAAGATTCTAGAGGTAGAATATAGTACTTTCCCTAGAAAATGGAGCACACGTCTCTCAAAAATGAAATATTCTTCATTGTTCTCATAACAAAATGAACCTCTTGAGGATTTGAAACCCACTCAAGATACATTTAGAAACCTTGAGGTTGAAGACATTGAATACTCACCTTCAAATATTGATGAGGAAGACAATTTTGAAGAGGAGTTCAATGTTGTCTACCATGTTGGGAACATGGGAACGAAATATGGAGAACCTGCACCTTTTTATGTTACCCTCCAAATCAATGATTTCCTTCTCCATAATTTTGTGTTCGACCCAGATACCCCTAGAAACATTATGACTAAAAGGGTTATGCACCAACTAGGTCTAAGTATATAACAACCAAACATGCAAGGTGCTTTTACACGAGGCATCATTAAGGACCTGAGTATTTCCTTCAATGCTTTCCTTGACACCCCTTTCACAATTAATGTGTTATTGATAGACACTTTAAGCAACTAGGGAATTCTACTCTATAAGGAATTGATAGAAAACTTGATAGGAAGTTTCCAAGACCAAGGGTCCAAAGCTATCATACCTCACCCCAAAGGAGGATGCTTTACCCTTCACAAAGAACCCATCACATGATTCCTTATTGAAACCCTTGAAGAAACTGATAATCAACTCCTTTGTGTAAACAATGGGATTGAAAGTTGGTTTATCTAAGGGGAAAATTCATAGGATGAGCTTACCCAAACACCTGAGGTGATATGGAGTTTGGAATTTGATGGTGCTCATTCAAGTTTTGGTTCAAGAGCAGACATTATCCTTACATCTTGATCCAAGGAAAATTTCTATTGCTCCTATAGAATTGAATATCATTGTACAAACAATGTTGTTGAATATGAAGCTTTGATTATAGGCCTTAACTTAGCAATCGACAAAGGTGTCACACACTTGAAGGTTATAGGAGATTCAGACTTAATAGTATCACAAGTATTGCTAGACTTCAATGCAAAGAATGGAAGATTAAAAAGGTACCGTGACTTCGTAGGATCCATTGCAAAATCCTTTGAGGTAGTGTCAATCGTAGCAGTTCTCAGAGAAGAAAACTATGTGGCAGATGCCTTGGCCATCTTGGCATCCACCTTACAACCTTGTGATGGCCCCCTCCAAAACCTGTGCAAAATGGAAGTATTGTTTAGACCATCAATCCCTAATAACTTGGAACATTGGAAAGTCTTTGAAGATGATGACCAAATCCTTAGATTCATGGAAAACAACAGAGAATTCACCAATTCACAAGTAAACCTCCTAGCTAATTCCATGGACCTAGATGAAGTAAAMTTGCAAAATAACACTTTGCCAAAAGGGTGTGTCCCTTTAGATCACCTCTTTGACAGATACGATGTTTAMAAATAAATAAAACCCAAGAAACAAAGAAATGAAKCCTTATAATTCAACATTAGCACTKAGATGGATCCAAGAATGGTCAAAATAGGGAAAGGTACTACTGAAAAGGAGAGAWTTGAGATACTTGACCTCATAAGAGAATTCAAAGATACCTTTGCTTGGAATTATGATGAGCTRAAGGCTTATAGGGGTGATGTCATCCAACATGCCATACCTTTGAYAGAAGGAGCCAAACCTTTCCGAAAAAAGTTRAGACATATTAACCCAAATTTGGAAAACCAGATACAACAGGAACTCCAAAAGATGGTCGATGTTGGTATCATAGCTCCCATTAGATATTCATCATGGATGTCAAATTTGGTAGTTGTCCGAAAGAAAAGTGGTGACATTCGCTTATGTGTGGACTTCTGAATCCTTAACCAACTATCTTTGAATGACAACTACACCCTCCCAAATATGGAACATTTGTTACAAAGGGTTACATGGGCAGGAATTATGTCCATTCTAGATGGATTTTGTGGATACAACCAAGTGTTAGTCAAAAGAGAGGATCAACTTAAAACAATATTTACCACACCATGGGGAACATTCATGTACTTAAGAATGTTTTTCAGCCTTATGAATGTAGGTGAAACCTTTCAAAGAGCAATGGAATTCACTTTTAGTGATCTCATTCAAAAAATCATAGAAATTTACCAAGATTTTCTCATAGTCGTATCAAAGGAAAGAGGAGATCACATCTTACACCTCAGAATTGTCTTTGAAAGATGCAACAAGTATGGTATCTGTTTGAAACCTAAGAAGTATGTTTTTGGGATAGATAAGGGGAAGAAATTGGGACACATAGCCTTAGAAGGGGGAATTTCTATAGACATGGAAAGGACACCCCCCAACTAACAGAAAATATCTACAATCTTTCTTTGGAAAAATAAACTTCATTTGAAGATTTGTCCTAAAATTTGTCGAAAGAACAAAACCCATGAGTGCATTAATTAAAAAGGACACAATATTTAGGTGGGATGACAGGGACATTAAATCATTTTAAGACATAAAACATGCCATCTCCCAAACCTCAATTTTGGTTAGTCCCGATTATTCATGAGATTTCATAATATTCTCTTTTGCCTCTCAAGATACGATCACAAGTGTCTTGTTGTAGAAAGATGTTGACGAACATGAACACCCCATTGCATTCATGAGTAAAGGCCTTAGGGATCCAGAGCTGAATTATTCAATTACTAAGAAGTAGGCTTACGCTTTGGTAAAATCCCTTAACCACTTTAGAAACTATGTGGGTTATAATAAGATTAAGGATTATGCCCCTTACCCAACAGTAAAAGATGTTTTATCACAACAATATTGTATGGGTACTAGGGGTAAGTGGGTTTCCAAGATCCAAGAGTATGATTTAGAAATAAAACCCACCAATATTGTGAATTGGGACAAGGGTTAGCCCAAATGTTGATTGAAAGAAACTAAGAGGCCATACAAATGGGAGAAAGAGGACAAATAAACATGGTAGTAAGTGAGCTAGAACATGATGAATGGTATTCAAACATAATATACTACCTTAAGAATTTATTGTGCCAAGATCATCTAGTAGACTATCAACGAAGGGCCCTTAGACTTAAAGATATGAAGTACTATTTGACTGAGAATGGCCTTGGCTGGAAGGACCCAGATGGAGTTCTCCTTAGATGTGTGAACCACAAAGAATCCAATGGGTTGTTGAAAGAATTACACTCTGGGAATTGTGTTGGAAACTTTGTTGCTCGTACTACCACACACAAGATCTTAAGAGCTGGATATTATTGGTCAACATTGTTTGCTGATACTCATTGATATGTCCAATCATGCCAACTTTGCCAATACTTTATTGTCCTTTGAAACATGTAGTAGAATCTCCTTTTCAACAGTGGGGATTATACTTTATTGGAGAGTTTAAAGACAATTCGAGTAATGGTTACCGATGGATTTTGACAACCACAAATTATTTTACTAGGTGGGTAGAATATATTACCACAAAAAATCCACTGAGGAAGTAGTCATGAACTTTTTGGAGGAAAGAATCATAACAAGATTTGGGGTCCCATCCAAGATTACCACTGACAATGCCAAACCCTTCAGCTCTCTTGCATTAACATAATTTTGTTTCAAATATGGCATTGTTATATCTCATTCCTCGAACTATTACCGAAAAGGGAACGAGTTATCAAAATCAAGCAATAAGAACGTTATGAACATTATTAATAAGGTTGTGGGAGAGAACAAAAGGTATTGGGAAAACAAAATCAAGTATGCATTGTGGGAAGATCGAATAACAACAAAAACCTCAACGAGAAAGACCCTGTTTGAACAAGTATATGGGTTAGAATCCAAACTTCCAATGAATATTCAAATCACTATCCTCCATTTTGTTCAACAATACACCAATAAGGGAGAACAAATCCAAGGGTGAATTAACCAGTTACTAGAGTTGGATGAATCTAGGAGGGTTTCCCCAATCCAAATGGCAAGAAACTAGGATAAATTCAAGAACACCTTCGATCACAAGGTAAAGGAAAGGGATTTCACTGAAGGAGACTTAGTGTTGTTATGGGACAAAAGAAGGGAGAAACCTGGTATGAACAAGAATTTGGATGGACTATGGATAGGTCCCTACAAGATCACGATTTAGGTAGGAGAAAACTCGTTTTATTTGGCAACCCTAGAAGGAGAAGTTTTGAAGCTACCTATGAATGTTTTACACATCAATCATTACTACCTGCCAGCAACATGATAGGTAAGTACAAGTAAGTAGGTAGGAATTTGCATTCATTGTATATACCATTTTCATATCATGCTAGAGTAGTTGTATTTCCATTTGTATATATGATTTCTTACTTGTATTTCATTTTATCATATATGAACCAGGGGTGATATCACCACCCCAAGAAATTACTAACTTTTTTTTAGATCTAGCAGGTCACAGGTCATGCTAGATATATTGAGGTTCTCATGTGCTCTACCATGAACACATGTCCTCGAGTTGGAGCTAGATGTTATCCTCTATCATAGGGATAACTAAGGATATTATGTCTCAAGGCCCAAAGGTCCTAGACATAGAGTACCAAGACCCATATTGACTTGATCTTGGCCCTGGAGGGCCCATCTTTTCTTCAACACCTCCTATCTATCAGCAACAACAACATCCATCCCATCGACCTAGTTCTGAGGTAGAAATGGGTCTTTCTCCATGAGGTAATAAGTCTAGGTATCATGGTATGTGTCACTCGTATTCTCAAAAAATTTGAATATGTGCATTGAATTCTCTTTTTTTTCATGACGTTTGCTTGGAAATTATGCCTTTTAACTTGTCCATACCTAGGGGGGATGACAGAGGGCCCTAGTAAGTTGGTTCCCTTAGGGATGAGTTGCCACTGGGTGGGTCTATGAAAGGTCATAATCCATTCCTTCCATACTTATCACTTTTCATCATTTTCCCTCTCATCTATCCCCTAAATTGGTTCAAAAATTGGGTTTTCCAAGCTAGTAAGGGTTGTACCTTGCCTTGTGGGAAGAAGGGGCTAAAGACCTAGATGGTAAAAGTAGCTGGAAAAATTTAAAAGCCAAGATAAAATATTGATATGCTTCACCTAGGGATCCTAAAGAAAGAAATAAAGGATTCTCGGAAAGAAAAATGGGGGACCCATAAAATAAAATAAAACTCAAGACCTGGTTGGTGGATAGGGGGTCTCATCACGAGCCAACCTATTAGGTCCATGTGCATATAGAAATATGACACTACTATTCATATGTTCACCATGCCAGGGTAGTGTCTCTTGGTGGAATATCCAAGGGAGAGGGGGTCTCATCATGATCCAACCTTCTCATCTCCGTGAAATTATTTTGTGTAATGCTGTCATCACTGGTCACCACACCAGGGCAGTGTCCTCCAATGATTTTCTTGAAAGAAAAAGAAATAATACAAAGAGTAAAAAGGCATTGAATGGGATAGGAAAAAATTGCATCCGTGACAAGGTGGAGCTCACCCTATACAAAGGCACCCATAGGCAAGACCTACATTTCCCTGTTATCATTGCACCCTTTTCCCAAACATCCCCTACACCATCTCATGTATTTACATGACCTAGATTGGTCTTCACCTGGAAACACCCCACACATGAGGAGAGTTATCCCAATAGGATATTGATCCAGATTTTATGAGCAGAACGAAATGAATAAAAAATATTAACAGGTGCTTAACACAAAATAACAAAGATACAGTAAAACTGGTTTTCTATTCAATAAGGAAATAAGCTGAAACTGTAAAATACAACGGAAACAAGCTTGATGGAATGGTGGCGGCTTATCTCTGAGAAGAGATGTGACGGTTGTGTTCATTCACAAGAAGATGATTACAATGAGGCTCTGAAGGCCTTTTTACAATAAACATGAATGCCCAAAAACTCTATACATCCAAAAACCTAACCCTAGGAGATGAAGTGCCAAAAGTCATGTGGGCCTCGTTTGGGTAAGTTAGTACATCAA
>JZKD02S2270260.1:0-14375 GCA_000966675.3 Picea glauca | reverse complement strand
TCACTTTACTTTATTAAAATGGTAAAAGGGTCAGAAAAAGGGTGAACGCCAAATTAAAAGAGGAACGAGGGTGCCCTCTCTCATCATGCATTGTTATTTTCTAAAAAATGAATCTGAGAGAGCTCTTGTAGCTTTGTCTCTTGGGACGAAAAACCCTAGAGAAGAAGATTGGGTTAAGTGGTGAAACTATCCACCCTAGTTGATCATAGAGGAGAGATCATATAGATATTTCACTGTGCTTCATTGTGAATGAGTTTCTCATTTCAACAACCGAGTCTTATGATTTGGTGGCTGCGTTTTGATTCTAAGGGGGCCAAGCTGTCTTGAGGAGGCCGAGTTCTCATTGTGGAGGAACAAACTACTTTATGGATGCTTGATTTGCTTAAGAGGGTCGAGTTACCTTTTTGCTGGGTCGTATCATTTCATTGGGGGCCAAGTTTCTCTTGGCTGGTTGAGTTGGTTGTTGGTGGGTGATTTCATTTTGCTGGGGCAGAGATCTGGTAGTTGGGCGAGTTCCCTAACCTTGGGGTTGAGTTACATCTGTTGGGGGAAAAATTTCCTTGCTAGGGTCACATTTTCCTGTAGATGGGCCAAATTCTCTTTGAGAAAAGGGACATTTTGATTGATAGCATAACTATATCTTATTATGGAAGATATTTGTTGTTCCTATTGTTCACATTTTCATTGTGGGACTGATCTGGACCTCTAACATTGACCAAGGATTGCAACTGGTCAAAGATCTAAATAAAATCAGATCTTTATGGTATTTTCATTGCTGTCATTATGATATTGTTAAGTTGTTGGATCATGTTGTCATTGATGTCAAAGGAACAATGTCTTGTCATAGTATATTGATGTAGTGATTGATGGATAATGTATTGTCATTGTTGTCAATGGATTGATTTCAAGTGGGGTCATAGATAGATGATGTCATGCATAGATGAAGATGAATCCATGTGTTGTCATTGATATATGATGCATAGATGAAGATGGATGAATGTGTTGTCATTGATATATGATGCATAGATGAATTGATGCATAGATGAAGATGGATCAATGTGTTGGCATTGATATATGATGCATAGATGGATTCATGCATAGATGAAGATGGATCGATGTGTTGTCATTGATATATGATGCATTAATGTATTGATCATTGGATCATGTTGTCATGCATGGAATCAATGACAAAGAGACAATGCCATAGTGATGTGTTTTCATGGGTTATTCTAGTTGGATTGATGTAAAGATGACTCATTATTGTCTTTTCATGGTTGATAGGAAGAACAAATGGATGAACTCCAAAGTGGTCCCCTTATGGTGAAAGCACTCACGGGAAGACGCTTTGCGGTTGAGTTATCCTAGAAGTATGGTTAGAGAACCCATGGTTAATTATGGAATAATGAGATGAAGATCAATGAATTTGTTAGTGAAACTATCCTAGATGGATAGTGCTTGTCATGCCATTTCCCGTGGTATGTGTAACGTCGCATAACTCCTCATGGTTTGAGAGTTATGGCCTTACGAAGTTGGAGGACCCTCATGTGTTGGCTAGAAGCCCCAAAAGGTCAAAGGTAGTCAAAGTGTTTACAAATAAGAAATTATTTAAATAATAAAGTGAAGTGATAAAGTCAAAGAAGATTATTTAAATAATAAAGTTAATGGAGAACTTTCTAACTATGGAAAGTGGTTATAAGTGGGTTAATCCTAAAATAAGGAAAGTGGGTTAAGTGGACAAGTGGCCATGTGAACAAAGTGGCTAAGTGGACAAAGTTGGATAAAGGTGATTATGTGGATAAAGTGGACAAAGTGGCTAAGTGGATCCTTCTAAAGGAATCTACTTGGAGAGTATAAATAAGAGGCAAGGGTCTGTTGTAAAATATATCTCTTGAGCATACATTGAAGATCTATTCTGTGTAAGAGAGTCATTGCAGGATCTCATGGACACATCAAATTTTCTGTAAGTTTGAGATCTTGTCGATGAAAGTTTCAGAAGTTTAGAAACCCTAGTTTCTGAAGGAGTACGCGAGCAATAGTGGGTCAGAGCACGTACATACGCGGGCTGCATTGAGCCATAGAGTGTACACATGCAGGCTGAAGGAGGTAAGAGCGCGTATAGTTGGAAAGAGTCATGAAGACTTGAGTGAGAGATGGTGCCAGGTTCCCAAAGTCTGTAGCAAGTTACATATATGCATTCTATGGGCTTAGATCTGCCATAGAAGTTCTGGTATGGTTACATGATTGTCTTGATGGATACTTTTGCTTATGGTATGGTTAATTCTTAAGGCATTCTTGGTATGGCGATTTTGATATGGTTATGTTGGTTGATTGACTGAGTGAGAAGCACTCTAATGTTTCAGTACTGATATGGTTGCCATAGTATACTAGTTACTTATACATGATTAAGTAACATTCATATTGTATGGTTGAGGAGCATGAGTAAGATGTTGGACATCATAGATGTGTTGTGATTGGTTATGGTACAGATTGGACAGTGAAAGGCATAAGTGGATGTGACAGAGGCTACAGAGGATCTGAGTTTTCAACGAGTGAAAAATCTATTTCTCTAGGAGGCATACACATGCTGTTGTGAGTCAGACCGTGTACATACACGAGCTGAATTATTGGTAGGGAATGTATATACACATGTTGCACTACTGACAGGTCGCATACCTGTTGACAGATTGGTATCTGTTGAGGATTAAATCCTCTTCTCAGTTGGTGCTGAGTTTTGTAAGTTGAGTCTTGCATTGCAGAGTTGGTGCTCTTGTGGAGTTGATACTCTATTCAATTGTTGCTGACAAACCCAAGGATTGTAGTCCATAATAAAAATAAAATTGTACATACTTCTTGTGTTCTTTGTGATGATGGCTTATTGATGATATATGTTGTTGTTATATATTGCTGGTATATGTTCACATACAACTGGTTATAAATGATAGTAATAAGTGATGAGTAAATGGTGATTGCTAACTAAGGAGTTTTTGTGATGGTAAGTTGAAAAATAACCCTACACTGATTCACCCCCCCTCTCAGTGTGGTCGGTGTGTCCAACAATTGGTATCAGAGAAGGCCTTCACTATAAGCCTTAACAAGCTTGGAGGAGATCCATGGACACACAAATGGATGATGAAGTTCCAATCCTTGATGAGAAAAATTATTCAACATGGAGAATATAAATGAAAGTGTATTTGAAGGAAAAAGGAGAAGGTGTTTGGAAAGCAGCTATTGGTGGATCAGTTCCCTTGAAGAATAAGTCAAAGTTTGCATCTAAAAAGGAAGAAAAGAAGAATGATGCATTGGCTCTCAAGACCATTTTCAATGGACTCTCAAGTTCTATCAAAGAAAGCATGGGACAATGCACTTCCGCCAAGGATCTATGGCTAACTCTAGAGAAGACATACCAAGGCAAAAAGGAAGACCTTGAAAACAATTCCATCAAGATCAATGAAGGTAAAGAATCTCCAAAATCCTCTAATTTCAATAATTCTAAATGTGATAATGTTGAATGTTTCTCTACAAGTGAAGAGGAAAATCTAGAAATNGCCAAATTCTCTTTGAGAAAAGGGACATTTTGACTGATAGCATAACCGTATCTTATTATGGAATATATTTGTTGTTCTTGTTGTTCACATTTTCATTGTGGGATTGATCTGGACCTCTAACATTGACCAAGGATTACAACTGGTCAAAGATCTAAATAAAATCAGATATTTATGGTATTTTCATTGCTGTCATTATGATATTGTTAAGTTGTTGGATCATGTTGTCATTGATGTCAAAGGAACAATGTCTTGTCATAGTATATTGATGTAGTGGTTGATGGATCATGTATTGTCATTGTTGTCAATGGATTGATGTCAAGTGGGGTCATAGATAGATGAAGATGAATCCATGTGTTGTCATTGATATATTATGCATAGATGAAGATGGATGAATGTGTTGTCATTGATATATGATGCATAGATGAATTGATGCATAGATGAAGATGGATCAATGTGTTGTCATTGATATATGATGCATAGATGAAGATGGATCTATGTGTTTTCATTGATATATGATGCATATATAGATTGATGCATTAATGTATTGATCATTGGATCATGTTGTCATGCATGGAATTAATGAAAAAGGGACAATGCCATAGTGATGTGTTTTCTTGGGTTATTCCAATTGGATTGATGTAAATATGACTCATTATTGTCTTTTTATGGTTGATAGGAAGAACAAATAGATGAACTCCAAAGTGGTCCCCTTATGGTGAAAGCACCCACGGGTAGACACTTTGTGGTTGAGTTATCCTAAAATTATGGTTAGAGAACCCATGGTTAATTATGGAATAATGAGATGAATATCAATGAATTTGTTAGTGAAACTATCCTAGATGGATAGTGCTTGTCATGCCATTTCCCGTGGTATGTGTAACGTCACATAAATCCTCATGGTTTGAGAGTTATGGCCTTACAAAGTTGGAGGAGCCTCATGTGTTGGATAGAAGCCCCAAAAGGTCAAAGGTAGTCAAAGTGTTTACAAATAATAAATTATTTAAATAATAAAGTGAAGTGATAAAGTCAAAGAAGATTATTTAAATAATAAAGTTAATGGAGAACTTTCTAATTATGTCAAGTGGTTATAAGTGGGTTAATCCTAAAATAAGGAAAGTGGGTTAAGTGGACAAGTGGCCATGTGAACAAAGTGGCTAAGTGGACAAATTTGGATAAAGGTGATTATGTGGATAAAGTGGATATGTGGACAAAGTGGCTAAGTGCATCCTTCTAAAGGAATCTACTCGGAGAGTATAAATAAGAGGAAAGGGTCTCTTGTAAAATATATCTCTTGAGCATACATTGAAGATCTATTCTAAGTAAGAGAGTCATTGCAGGATCTCATGGACACATCAAATTTTCTGTAAGTTTTTGATCTTGACGATGAAAGTTTCAGAAGTTTAGAAACCCTAGTTTCTGAAGGAGTACGCGAGCAACAGTGGGTTAGAGCACGTACATACGTGGGCTGCATTGAGCCAGAGAGCATGCACACACAGGCTGAAGGAGGTAAGAGCACGTACAATTGGAAAGAGTCATGAAGACTTGAGTGAGAGATGGTGCCAGGTTCCCAAAGTCTGTAGCAAGTTACATATATGCATTCTATGGGCTTAGATCTGCCATAGAAGTTATGGTATGGTTACATGATTGTCTTGATGGATACTTTTTCTTATGGTATGGTTAATTCTTAAGGCATTATTGGTATGGTTATTGTGATATGGTTATGTTGGTTGATTGACTGAGTGAGAAGCACTCTAATGTTTCAGTATTGATATGGTTTCCATAGTATACTGGTTACCTATACATGATTAAGTAACATTCATATTGTATGGTTGAGGAGCATGAGTAAGATGTTGGACATCATAGATGTGTTGTGATTGGTTATGGTATAGATTGGACAGTGAAAGGCATAAGTGGATGTGACAGAGGCTACAGAGGATTTGATTTTTCAACGAGTGAAAACTCTAGTTCTCTAGGAGGCATACACATGCTGTTGTGAGCCAGACCGCGTACATAAGCGAGCTGAATTATTGGTAGGGAATGTATATATGCATGCTGCACTAATGACAGGTCACATACCTATTGACAGATTGGTATCTGTTGAGGATTAAATCCTCTTCTTAGTTGGCCCTGAGTTTTGTAAGCCGAGTCTTGCATTGCAGAGCTGGTGCTCTTGTGGAGTTGATACTCTATTCAGTTGTTGCTGATAAACCCAAGGATTGTAGTCCATAATAAAAATAAAACTGTACATACTTCTTTTGTTCTTTGTGGTGATGGCTTATTGATGATGTATGTTGTTGTTATTTGTTGCTGGTATATGTTGACATACAACTGGTTATAAATGATAGTAATAAGTGATGAGTAAATGGTGATTGCTAACTAAGGAGTATTTGTGAAGGTAAGTTGAAAAATAACCCTACACTGATTCACCCCCCCTCTCAGTGTGGTCGGTGTGTCCAACAATTGGTATCATAGAAGGCCTTCACTATAAGCCATAACAATCTTGGAGGAGATCCATGGACACACAAATGGATGATGAAGTTACAATCCTTGATGAGGAAAATTATTCAACATGGAGAATATAAATGAAAGTGTATTTGAAGGAAAAAGGAGAAGGTGTTTGGAAAGCAGCTATTGGTGGATCAGTTCCCTTGAAGAATAAGTCAAAGTTTGCATCTAAAAAGGAAGAAAAGAAGAATGATGCATTGGCTCTCAAGACCATTTTCAATGGACTCACAAGTTCTATCAAAGAAAGCATGGGACAATGCACTTCCGCCAAGGATCTATGGCTAAATCTAGAGAAGACATACCAAGGCAAAAAGGAAGACCTTGAAGACAATTCCATCAAGATCAATGAAGGTAAAGAATCTCCAAAATCCTCTAATTTCAATAATTCTAAATGTGATAATGTTGAATGTTTCTCTACAAGTGAAGAGGAAAATCTAGAAATAGTTTGTGTAGAATCAGATGAAAGTTATCCCATGGAATAAGTAGAAGAAGAACTTTAAAAGCTTAAAAAGAAAGTTGATTGGGGTCTATATGAATACAAATATGACCATAGTTATATAGACTATAACTATCTTTCTGAGAATACTAAAAGGTTTATTGAAAAGAATCAAAAGTATATTTTGAAACTAAAGGAAATGCTCAAAGAACAAGAAGAAAGTAAAACAACTCAATTAGAAGAAAAAGAAGAAGAGATCAAAATACTAAAGAATGAAATAGAAGAAAATAAGAAGGAAGATGATGAGATTAACAAAAGTCTTGAAGTTAATATCCATTTCAAGACACAAATTGAAGAAGCCAAAAGGGTAGAGGAACTATTAAAGAAACACATAAATGAAAAGGAAGAGTCATGTCATAAGTTGGAAGCTGAAGTTGTTGATCTTAGAAAGAAGGTAGAGAAGTCAAACAAATTCTTGAATAGCTCAACAATATTGAATGAAATCTTGGATAGTCAAAGATCACCAAATGATAAATCAGGTCTTGGATACAACAAAAAAGCTACACATTTAGAAGCAAGCACCTCAAAGAAGCATGAGGTAAGTCCCTCATTCTCAAAAGATAGAAATAATGTTTCAAGTAAACCGTCTACACAAAGCAAGGAAACTTTCAAAAGAAAAAAGCAAGGAAGACATCAAGAAGCTAACCATCTTTACACCTCAAAGCAAATTCAAAAGAGAGAACCTTCAAGATGGACACCAAAGCAAATGTATGAAAATGTTCACTGTTACTCATGTAATGAATATGGTCAGAAGGCTTTGGAACACAGATATTATGCAAGGAAATATAATGAAAGATTTCATAACACCCTAAGGTGTTGGAGATGTAATCAGGTAGGACACATTGTTTCTCATTGTCACACCATGAGATTCTACAAATGTAGTGGGTTTGGGCATAAGTCCCAGGATTGCTGGAACACAAGAAGACAGTCCATGAGAAGTGCTTCATTTAGCATGACTAGAAGAACACATGAAGTTAGGAAGAAATACAATTTTGAAAAGTTGGAAGCTCAGAGTTCAAGATCTGAGAAGCCGCAACACCATCATAAGTGGGTAAAGAAGACTGAACAACCAGAACATAATGGTAGCCTTAAGGGAAGCTCAAGTTTGACTTCTTCTGAAGCATACACGGGCTACAATAGTAACAACCACGTACATATGAGAGCTAACTCATAGACATGTCGCGTACATATGCGAGTTGTATGTATAACAGGCCGCGTACCTATGGAGATAGATTTTGAAAAGGGCTATGCATGTGAGTTGCATCATGGTATGATAGTATAACTCTGTGTTGCAAGGTCTGACATGGTTTGTTGTAGGGTCTGACATGGTTTGTTGCAGGTTTCCATGATTACATGTTGGCATACATAATTGATGTATGTATGGTGGTGACATATGGTTGAATGTTGAAATTCTATCCTTGATGCATTATACTTACTGGGGCACTTTCTGTTGAGGAACNAGAAAAAGAAGAAGAGATCAAAATACTAAAGAATGAACTAGAAGAAAATAAGAAGGAAGATGATGAGATTAGCAAAAGTCTTGAAGTTAATATCCATTTCAAGACACAAATTGAATAAGCCAAAAGGGTAGAGGAACTATTAAAGAATCACGTAAATGAAAAGGAAGAGTCATGTCATAAGTTGGAAGCTGAAGTTGTTGATCTTAGAAAGAAGGTAGAGAAGTCAAACAAATTCTTGAATAGCTCAACAATATTGAATGAAATCTTGGATAGTCAAAGATCACCAAATGATAAATTAGGTCTTGGATACAAAAAAGAAGCTACACATTTAGAAGCAAACACCTCAAAGAAGCATGAGGTAAGTCCCTCATTCTCAAAAGATAGAAATAATGTTTCAAGTAAACCATCTACACAAAGCAAGGAAACTTTCAAAAGAAAAAAGCAAGGAAGACATCAAGAAGCTAACCATCTTTACACCTCAAAGCAAATTCAAAAGAGAGAACCTTCAAGATGGACACCAAAGCAAAGGTATGAAAATGTTCACTGTTACTCATGTAATGAATATGGTCACAAGGCTTTGGAACATAGATATTATGCAAGGAAATATAATGAAAGATTTCATAACCCCCTAAGGTGTTGGAGATGTAATCAAGTAGGACACATTGTTTCTCATTGTCACACCATGAGATGCTACAAATGTAGTGGGTTTGGGCATAAGTCTCGGGATTGTTGGAACACAAGAAGACAGTCCATGGGAAGTGCTTCATTTAGCATGACTAGAAGAACACATGAAGTTAGGAAGAAATACAATTTTGAAAAGTTGGAAGCTCAGAGTTCAAGATCTGATAAGCTGGAACACCATCATAAGTGGGTAAAGAAGACTGAACAACCAGAACATAATGGTAGCCTTAAGGGAAGATCAATTTTGACTTCTTCTTAAGCATACACGGGCTACAATAGTAACAACCATGTACATATGAGAGCTAACTCATAGACATGTCACGTACATATGTGAGTTGTATGTATAATAGGCCGCATACCTATGGAGATAGATTTTGAAAATGGCTATGCATGTGAGTTGCATCATGGTATGATAGTATAACTCTGTGTTGCAGGGTATGACATGGTTTGTTGTAGGGTCTGACATAGTTTGTTGTAGGTTTTCATGATTACATGTTGGCATACATAATTGATGTATGTATGGTGGTGACATATGGTTGAATGTTGAAATTCTATCCTTGATGCATTATACTTACTAGGGCACTTTCTGTTGAGGAACAATGGTGGTTGTGACAATGAAGTTATGGCACTTTGGTTATGAGATATATCATGATGATGCTAGCTAGAGATATCATTTATCTATTGAGACACACTTCTAGTACATGTATTTTTGGATGATTAGTATTTGCTGTAGTGAATGGAGGTTGAGGTAGATATGTTAGGCTACATGTCCGATACATATTTGAGATCCATTGATATATCTTATGATGTTAGAGGCATATTTATTGGATATCTTGGTGCATGCATTTGGCATGTGGATGGGCTACATATTGGGACATGTAGTTGATGANACTCAATTAGAAGAAAAAGAAGAAGAGATCAAAATACTAAAGAATGAAATAGAAGAAAATAAGAAGGAAGATGACGAGATTAGAAAAAGTCTTGAAGTTAATATCCATTTCAAGATACAAATTGAAGAAGACAAAAGGGTAGAGGAACTATTAAAGAATCACGTAAATGAAAAGGAAGAGTCGTGTCATAAGTTGGAAGCTGAAGTTGTTGATCTTAGAAAGAAGGTAGAGAAGTCAAACAAATTCTTGAATAGCTCAACAATATTGAATGAAATCTTGGATAGTCAAAGATCACCAAATGATAAATCAGGTCTTGGATACAACAAAGAAGCTACACATTTAGAAGCAAGCACCTCAAAGAAGCATGAGGTAAGTCCCTCATTCTCAAAAGACAGAAATGATGTTTCAAGTAAACCATCTACACAAAGCAAGGAAACTTTCAAAAGAAAAAAGCAAGGAAGACATCAAGAAGCTAACCATCTTTACACCTCAAAGCAAATTCAAAAGAGAGAACCTTCAAGATGGACACCAAAGCAAAGGTATGGAAATGTTCACTGTTACTCATGTAATGAATATGGTCACAAGGATTTGGAACACAGATATTATGCAAGGAAATATAATGAAAGATTTCATAACACCCTAAGGTGTTGGAGATGTATTCAAGTAGGACACATTGTTTTTCATTGTCACACCATGAGATGCTACAAATGTAGTGGGTTTGGGCATAAGTCCCAGGATTACTGGAACACAAGAAGACAGTCCATGCGAAGTGCTTCATTTAGCATGACTAGAAGAACAGATGAAGTTAGGAAGACATACAATTTTGAAAAGTTGGAAGCTCAGAGTTCAAGATCTGAGAAGCTGGAACACCATCATTAGTGGGTAAAGAAGACTGAACAACCGGAACATAATGGTAGCCTTAAGGGAAGCTTAAGTTTGACTTCTTCTGAAGCATACACGGGCTACAATAGTAACAACCACGTACATATGAGAGCTAACTCATAGACATGTCGCGTACATATGTGAGCTGTATGTATAACAGGCCGTGTACCTATGGAGATAGATTTTGAAAAGGGTTATGCATGTGAGTTGCATCATGGTATGATAGTATAACTCTGTGTTGCAGGGTATGACATGGTTTGTTGTAGGGTCTGACATGGTTTGTTGCAGGTTTTCATGATTACATGTTGGCATACATAATTGATGTATGTATGGTGGTGACATATGGTTGAATGTTGAAATTCTATCCTTGATGCATTATACTTACTGGGGCACTTTCTGTTGAGGAACAATGGTGGTTGTGACAATGAAGTTATGGCACTTTGGTTATGAGATATATCATGATGATGCTAACTAGAGATATCATTTATCTATTGAGGCACGCTTCTAGTACATGTATTTTTGGATGATTAGTATTTGCTATAGTGAATGGAGGTTGAGGTAGATATGTTAGGGTACATGGATGGTACATATTTGAGATCCATTGATATATCTTATGATGTTAGAGGCATATTTATTGGCTATCTTGGTGCATGCATTTGGCATGTGGATGGGATACATATTGGGACATGTAGTTGATGAGTGGATGAGGTGGTTATGTTGTACATCATTGATGAGTCATAGCTTTCTCTATAGTNACTCAATTAGAAGAAAAAGAAGAAGAGATCAAAATACTAAAGAATGAAATAGAAGAAAATAAGAAGGAAGATGACGAGATTAGAAAAAGTCTTGAAGTTAATATCCATTTCAAGACACAAATTGAAGAAGACAAAAGGGTAGAGGAACTATTAAAGAATCACGTAAATGAAAAGGAAGAGTCATGTCATAAGTTGGAAGCTGAAGTTGTTGATCTTAGAAAGAAGGTAGAGAAGTCAAACAAATTCTTGAATAGCTCAACAATATTGAATGAAATCTTGGATAGTCAAAGATCACCAAATGATAAATCAGGTCTTGGATACAACAACGAAGCTACACATTTAGAAGCAAGCACCTCAAAGAAGCATGAGGTAAGTCCCTCATTCTCAAAAGAAAGAAATGATGTTTCAAGTAAACCATCTACACAAAGCAAGGGAACTTTCAAAAGAAAAAAGCAAGGAAGACATCAAGAAGCTAACCATCTTTACACCTCAAAGCAAATTCAAAAGAGAGAACCTTCAAGATGGACACCAAAGCAAAGGTATGAAAATGTTCACTGTTACTCATGTAATGAATATGGTCACAAGGATTTGGAACACAGATATTATGCAAGGAAATATAATGAAAGATTTCATAACACCCTAAGGTGTTGGAGATGTAATCAAGTAGGACACATTGTTTTTCATTGTCACACCATGAGATGCTACAAATGTAGTGGGTTTGGGCATAAGTCCCAGGATTACTGGAACACAAGAAGGCAGTCCATGAGAAGTGCTTCATTTAGCATGACTAGAAGAACACATGAGGTTAGGAAGAAATACAATTTTGAAAAGTTGGAAGCTCAGAGTTCAAGATCTGAGAAGCTGGAACACCATCATTAGTGGGTAAAGAAGACTGAACAACCAGAACATAATAGTAGCCTTAAGGGAAGCTCAAGTTTGACTTCTTCTGAAGCATACACGGGCTACAATAGTAACAACCACGTACATATGAGAGCTAACTCATAGACATGTCGCGTACATATGCGAGTTGTATGTATAACAGGCCGCGTACCTATGGAGATAGATTTTGAAAAGGGTTATGCATGTGAGTTGCATCATGGTATGATAGTATAACTCTGTGTTGCAGGGTCCGACATGGTTTGTTGTAGGGTCTGACATGGTTTGTTGCAGGTTTTCATGATTACATGTTGGCATACATAATTGATGTATGTATGGTGGTGACATATGGTCGAATGTTGAAATTCTATCCTTGATGCATTATACTTACTGGGGCACTTTCTGTTGAGGAACAATGGTGGTTGTGACAATGAAGTTATGGCACTTTGGTTATGAGATATATCATGATGATGCTAACTAGAGATATCATTTATCTATTGAGGCACGCTTCTAGTACATGTATTTTTGGATGATTAGTATTTGCTATAGTGAATGGAGGTTGAGGTAGATATGTTAGGGTACATGGATGGTACATATTTGAGATCCATTGATATATCTTATGATGTTAGAGGCATATTTATTGGCTATCTTGGTGCATGCATTTGGCATGTGGATGGGATACATATTGGGACATGTAGTTGATGAGTGGATGAGGTGGTTATGTTGTACATCATTGATGAGTCATAGCTTTCTCTATAGTNTGAAAAGGAAGAGTCATGTCATAAGTTGGAAGCTGAAGTTGTTGATCTTAGAAAGAAGGTAGAGAAGTCAAACAAATTCTTGAATAGCTCAACAATATTGAATGAAATCTTGGATGGTCAAAGATCACCAAATGATAAATTAGGTCTTGGATACAACAAAGAAGCTACACATTTAGAAGCAAACACCTCAAAGAAGCATGAGGTAAGTCCCTCATTCTCAAAATATAGAAATAATGTTTCAAGTAAACCATCTACACAAAGCAAGGAAACTTTCAAAAGAAAAAAGCAAGGAAGACATCAAGAAGCTAACCATCTTTACACCTCAAAGCAAATTCAAAAGAGAGAACCTTCAAGATGGACACCAAAGCAAAGGTATGAAAATGTTCACTGTTACTCATGTGATGAATATGGTCACAAGGCTTTGGAACACAGATATTATGCAAGGAAATATAATGAAAGATTTCATAACCCCCTAAGGTGTTGGAGATGTAATCAAGTAGGACACATTGTTTCTCATTGTCACACCATGAGATGCTACAAATGCAGTGGGTTTGGGCATAAGTCTCGGGATTGTTGGAACACAAGAAGACAGTCCATGAGAAGTGCTTCATTTAGCATAACTAGAAGAACACATGAAGTTAGGAAGAAATACAATTTTGAAAAGTTGGAAGCTCAGAGTTCAAGATCTGAGAAGCTGGAACACCATCATAAGTGGGTAAAGAAGACTGAATAACCAGAACATAATGGTAGCCTTAAGGGAAGATCAATTTTGACTTCTTCTTAAGAATACACAGGCTACAATAGTAACAACCATGTACATATGAGAGCTAACTCATAGACATGTCACGTACATATGTGAGTTGTATGTATAATAGGTCGCGTACCTATGGAGATAGATTTTGAAAAGGGCTATGCATGTGAGTTGCATCATGGTATGATAGTATAACTCTGTGTTGCAGGGTATGACATGGTTTGTTGTAGAGTCTGACATGGTTTGTTGCAGGTTTTCATGATTACATGTTGGCATACATAATTGATGTATGTATGGTGGTGACATATGGTTGAATGTTGAAATTCTATCCTTGATGCATTATACTTACTGGGGCACTTTTTATTGAGGAACAATGGTGGTTGTGACAATGAAGTTATGGCACTTTGGTTATGAGATATATCATGATGATGCTAGCTAGAGATATCATTTATCTATTGAGGCACACTTCTAGTACATGTATTTTTGGATGATTAGTATTTGCTGTAGTGAATGGAGGTTGAGGTAGATATGTTAGGCTACATGTCCGGTACATATTTGAGACCATTGATATATCTTATGATGTTAGAGGCATATTTATTGGATATCTTGGTGCATGCATTTGGCATGTGGATGGGCTACATATTGGGACATGTAGTTTATGAGTGGATGAGGTGGTTATGTTGTACATCATTGATGAGTCATAGCTTTCTCTATAGTTGATGCATGATTGGTACAATATTGGTACATTGTTAGAGTCACCTGCTATCGGTATG
>JZKD02S2270249.1:22967-35537 GCA_000966675.3 Picea glauca | reverse complement strand
CTAGGTGTCCTATGTAGGTTTCCATGAAACACTGACATGGTATCAGAGCCGAGCTGCTTGGAGAAACCCAGACAAGAAAGAGAAGAGAGAAAGATTCCTTGAGTAAACCTAGTTTCCACAATCGTTGCATCCTATCCCTATCAAAATGTGTGACAATTGGAATCGTCGCAGCCTATCCATATCGAAGGGTGCGACGATCACATTGAACAAAGGTGCACCAAGGTGTGACATCGTCGCACTGTGTTCTTCATCTGGGGTGCGACGACTCTTTTTTTCACAATCATCACACTTTTTCTTCACTAGAATGCAAAAATTCAACATCATGGCACTTTATCCTTCTCTAGGGTGTGACGATTCAACAAACCTAAAAAAATTGTTTTTCTGTAGTAAAATTTCCATCTCTCAAAATCCGCAATCTAGGTTGGGTGAAATTTTTACCAGAGACATATAATATAGGGATGCTTATTTTTACCAAAAATCTCCAAAACCCACATCATATTTTAAGATATAAATATGTTTTATCATATTTATAGTTTCCATAGCACTGTCAGTCATATATCAGAATCCATGATCTGGGTTTTCAAGATCTTTTCAGAATCAATAGCAGGGATGGAGGCAATGAATTTTTTTCAATCAAGTCTAGTGATAATAATCACACCATAAAATTCTTTTGAATGGAATTCGAAGGCTACATTCCAAATCAAAAGAAAAGGACTGTATAATTTGACAATGGTGACAACAATATAGCCTACATTAGCGCTTGAGAAGAGCATATGGGAGAACCCTAGGGATGAGGCCACATGAATAATTCTTGATTTAATATCCACTGATTTATGGTTTGATGTTGTCACATGCAAGACTCTAAACGATATCTGGACAACCTTGGAAGGACTCTTTGGAAAGTAGGATGAGATGCGAGGTCATATGCTTGAGGTAGAGTTGAATACCTTAGACCCTAAAAGTTTTGATAATATAAATGATTTATTTACTAAATTTAAATATTTGATTTTGAGCTTGGGTGAATTTTTTATTGACAAGTATACATAAGAGAAACAACTTATTATAACAATCTTGGCCAATCTAGGACCAGAATATGATGTAAATGTCTCCAATTTCCATTCTAGCAGATGTCTTTTGGGCGCAAATTGGAAAATGCCTAAGATGGCTTAGTTCATTGAGTCTCTCACAAAAGAGCATACAAAACTCATACATATGGTCCCCATGAAAGATCCCAAAGCACATGCACTCACCATGCATGATGGAAAAGGGTCATCCAATCAGAAATCGAAGCATAAATGAAAGGAGCTATTACATCCAGAGCCAAAGAAGGAGGGATATTCCAAACCCTTCAAGAATTCTTCAAGTTCCAAATATTATTCAAATTCCAAATGGAAGAAGAAGAAGGGAAAGAAATGAACATATTGCAATAAACTAAATCATGAAGAATCCACATGCATGAAGAATCATATCGATCTTATGACACAGGTACTTCAGAATAATAACTTTGGAGACTTCATTCCTGAAGGAGCCAAGAAGAAGAAGGAATAAGACCATGCTCCTAAGAAAGGTAATCATCATGCTCTGGTTGCAATTAATTCCTCATCTGATTCACGGATTATAGATTCTAGTGCATCACATCATATGGTAGCTAAAGAGGAAGTTTTTACTTCTTTGAGTTCATGCTCTTGACCTCCTATTCTTATGGGGGATGATACTCCAATAGCAGTTGTAGGAGAGGGAAGAGTGGAAATTCATAATGGAAGTTTTGAGAACGTATTACATGTTCCAAATATTTCGATAAATCTTCTCTTAGTTTATCAGATCATTCAAATAGGTAAAAGGGTTGAATTTACATCGAATTCAGTTATTGTATTTGACATGCATGACAATTCCATTATTGCAATTGGTGAGGTGGATCACAAATCATGGTTGTATAATTTCACTATGTTTATTGAATATGACTCCTCTTTGCTACTTACACATGCTAATGATAGTAGTAGTGTATGGCATGAGATATTTGGTCATTTAAACTTTAGGTACATGGAACGAATTTCCAAGCAAGGAATGGTCAAAAGCTTGCGAGACATTCAATTTTTTGAAAGGGTTTTTGAAGGATGCATTCTTGGAAAGCATCCTGAAGAGAAATTTGAAAAGGGGAAGGCAAGGAGAGCCTCCTCTTCCTTGGATCTTGTTCACAATGATCTCATGGGTCCATTTCCACATCTGTCCATCAAAAAAGAAAGGTATGTTCTTACATCTATTGATGATTACTCACACTATACTTGGGTTTATTTTCTAAGACAAAAGTCTGAAGTTTTTGAGCATCTCAAAGACTTGAAATCTCTAGTAGATACACAAACTAGGAAGAAAATCAAGATCCTCCATACAGACAATGGGAGGGAGTATATCAGAAAATATATTAATAATATTTGTCATGAAGCTAGTATCCATTTGCAACACACAGTTCCATACACTCCACAATAAAATGAAGTTTTTGAAATGAAGAACAGGTCTCTCAAGGATATGACTAGTTGCATGTTGCATGCAAGATCACTTCCTTCCAAGATTTGGGCTGAGACACTGAATTCTGCTTCTTACATACAAAACATAGAACCTCACATATCTATTGAGGATAGGACACATTTTGAGGCTTGGACAGGTGACAAACAAGATGTCACACACTTCCACATCTTTGGATCTAGAGCATGAGCCCATATTACTTCTAAAAAGAGGAAAGCCTTAGATCCACATAGCACACCTTGCATCTTTGTGGGATATCTAGATGATGCGAAGGGGTACATATTGATTGATCCCTCTACAAACAAACTCATCATTGAGTAGATTGTTCAACTTGAGAAGTGTCCTTTGCATGCACCTCAAGTGTAACATGCAAAGACTCTTGTGCTTCCATCAGTTCCAGACAATAGATATGATAATTCCACACACTTAGATGCTACATATTAAGACACAGATTCATAGGATTTTGTACATGCATATGAGAAGGTAGTACAACCAAATGAGGAGACAACATTAGATATTAAAAAAATTCCCAAGTGGGCATAGTCCACACTTTAGGCAGCAGGCACCCTTGCAGGGGATCCATTGGATTCGAGGAGGACTCGATCTCAACATGTGGAACCTTCTCATGTACTTTCAGCTTCTAAACCAGTGATTCCCTTGCATTTCTATACGGTTCATTCTTCTAATCCACATACCTATAATGAGGTTCTTGGCAATCCATTATGGGAAGCAACCATGCAATAAGAGAATGACTCTCTCCTACAGAATCAAACTTGGGATATGGTTGCACTTCCACTAGGAAGGAAAATTGTTAGATGCAAATGGGTCTACAGGACCAAGAGAGAAGTAGATGGTCAGGTGAGAAAGTAAAAGGCTAGATTAATTGCAAAAGGATTTCAACAGATTCATGGGATAGATTATGATGAGACCGTTTCTCTTGTAGCAAAGATGGACTCCATTCTATTGGCTTTAGCCATTGCAACAACCAAAGGATGGGAAGTTCACCAGATGGATGTGAAGACTCATTTTCTTCATGGTGACATTTCAGAGGAGATCTACATGGAGAAACCACAAGGGTTCATTCATAACTCATCTTTATTATGCAGATTGGAGAAGTCTCTCTATGGCCTTAAGCATGCACCTAGAGCATAGTATGAAAATATGGATTATTAATTGCTTTCACATGAATTTGTTAAATCTAAATCTAATTCCAATGTTTACATGTTGAGGAATACTAACTCTATGATGATATTACTACTCTATGTTGATGATCTTTTGATCACTCATAGGTTTGATTCAACCATTTCTTTGGTCAAAGATATTTTGCATCACAAGTTCTCTATAACGGACATGGGTCCACTACAATTCTTTATTGGTATTGAGATCAATCATGATTCTTTCGGCATCAAAATTTCTAAGTCTAAGTATTTCAGGGATCTTCTAGATACATTCCACATGAAAAACTGTAAGTCTACACCTACACCCTTCTTATCTAGGATCAGACTTGAGGATGGAGGAGATACACCATTAGTAGACAAAACTTTGTATTGACAGTTGGTGGGGAGTCTTATATATCTCACCCACACCCTTCCATATATCTCAAATGTTGTAGGAAAGTTTCCAAATACATGCAGGAACCCCATGATCTGCACTGGAAGGCTTCTAAGCGCATCCTCAGATATGTTCAAGGCACCATGAGTTATGGGATTCACTATGCAACTGGTTTTGAATTAGATCTCATAGGCTTCACATATTCAATTTGGTTTGGTGATAGCATAGATCGCAAGTCCACGTACGGGTGCACTCTCAGTTTGGGGTCAGGCCCAATTTTTTGGTCAAGTAAGAAGCAATCAACCATTTCTTTATCTTCCATAGAGGCCGAGTATAGAGGAGTAGTCATTTGTGTCATTCAAGTGCTTTGGCTTCAACACTTCCTTACTGATCTTGGTATCCAGTTTCATTCTTCGACTATCATATGGTGTGACAATCAGAGTACAATGAGATTTTGCAGAGATCTAGTACAAGGAAAATGAACCAAACACATTAAGGTTCACATGCATTTCATCAGAGATTTAGTACATGACATGATCATTGATTTTCAGTTCTTTCGTTCCTCTAAACAGACCGATGACATGTTCACTAAGAAATTCATTGAGAAAGAGTTTCATAATTTGTGGGATCATCTTGTAGTGAAGAACACAATCTCCTAGCAACTGACATTTTCGTCTTTTGATACATTATCTTTGAGTGGAGGGGGTTCCCACGTGGTTTTCCCTCTTTCCTCATTTTTTTTTTAGTGTTCATTAGTTGCATTGTACATGAGTTCCTAATATGGCCAAATTGTTGGGACTCATTTTTTACTCCATAGTGATGTTTAGGGGGGGTGTTGGAGAAATTTATATTTTTGGCACACTAGTTTAGTGGGAGTAACACTAGTTTAGTGGGATTTAACTGACTAGTTCTATTTTAAAATTTCTAATATTAGACCATAACTATTATGCATGCATTCTTAATTATAGGATGACATTGCCTATATGAGTGAAGATCACTCACTCATTCATTAGATCATAATATACATTGATTCTCATTATTCATTGTGTATCTCTCTTCCTTTTCTTGACAAGATTTGTTTGTGTATGCTTTAGCTAGGTCTCCTATGCAGGTTTCCATGAAACACTAAAAAGATGGTGAAGAAAAAGAAGAACAATCACAATTGCAAAGAATATATAATGAAATACCACAATTAGAAGAACAAAGGGAACAAACAATACTGATGATGTATAAAAGAAAATAAGTGGTCAAGAAATATTTTGATAAAAGTGAAAGTTCAAAGAATTTTTCAAAAATATCAATTAGTTTTTTTGTGGAATAAAACAAAATAAAAATAATCATTCCACACAAAATTTGATTCTCTTTGGATTAGTCCACATCAAACAAAAAAATTAGTTGGTTACAATGCATTCTTTCTCAAGGATATGAAATCAATAATCCAACTATTGCATGTGGACAAGTATCATTTGAAACATTATGTTTGTTGACCCCCTTAGTTAAAATTTGTACATAAGCCAAGCCTTCCCTTTCAGTCATAGTATAGTTCCTTTCAACTATAGAAATCTTCCTGCTAGAAAAGGCGATAGGGTGGCCGATGTCTCCTGCACCCGGCTATGCTAAAACTGCTCCTAATGCAATGGATGAAGCATCGACATGCACATTGAACTCCTTACTCCAATATGGAAAGACCAAGATTGGCATAGTGATCATTTTCTTCTTTAGCGTGTCGAAGCTCTACTGACATTATTTTGTCCATTGGAACTTACTGTCTTTATTTAATAGATTCTCCATAGGTGTTTTTATCTGTGCATAACCTTTAATAAAATTCCTATAGTATCCATTGTGTCCTAGTGTAGTGCACAACTGTCTAAGTAAAGTTGGAGGGGGTAGATCAACAATGATGACTATTTTGGAACGATATACCAACAATCCCTACTTACAGACAATATGGCCTAGAAGCACTCCAACAATCCCTACTTACACAAAATATAGCTTAGCAACACTCCAAATGGTGAAAAGAAGATACACTTTTTCAGATTCAGAGCAATCTGAAATTGCCTACACTTATCTAACATCAATCTCAAGCATTCAATATGTTCTTTCATTAGGCTAAAAACAATCCAATCATCAAAGTATGATTACAAAAACTTGTGTAAAAATTCCTTAAATGCTTCGACCACCACCTTGGAAAAGATGGTTGGTGCATTCTTCAACCCAAAGGGCATCACAGTGTACTGGAATGAACCCCTTTCTATTGAAAATGCGGTCTTATGTTGATCTTCCTTAGCAATTCTGATCCGATGATAATCTGAAAACCCATTTATGAATGAGTAGACCTCCTGTCCTCCTACATTATCTAGAACTTCATCGGCAAAAGGTGTGGGGAATGGATCATGTAGACATACATTGTTCAACTTCCTTAGATATACACAGATTTTGATTTCTTCTAAGTTCTTATCTTGGACCACCATAGGGTTAATCCATTTAGATTATTGAATAGGTTTTATGATTCCTACTTCCAACATTTTATCCAATTCAATCTTAAATTTATGCTTGTATTTGGGATTCAGTCTGTAAGGTCTCTTCTTGATAGGTATTGCATATGGTATCAGAGGGATCTTCATTTATACCATGGGACCTTTAATGCCATTCATATCTGTGAACTTGGTTGGAAACAACTCCCGATATTCATGTAATAGCTCTGTGATCTTGCTAATAGTAGCATCATCCCCATAGTCTCGCACATTTTCCATCTTAGGTGTTTTCTCTGTTCCAATATTAACTTTCTTTATTTTAATAGGTTGTCCAACAAAGGGTAATTCAATCTCAGGCCCTTCTATGTCTACATGACCTTCAATTTATGCAATGTTTACATCTCTAGGGTCATCATCCTCATCAACATTAATATTGTAGAAATATTGTAACTGTTGAAGAGGCACAGTCCATTCATCTTCTTATATCTCAAAATAGAGGTTAGGTTCCTCCTTGAAGACCTTTTGTATTACAATTTGTAACGCCTGATCTATTGTAGGGTATTGGCTTTCAAATAAGAAGGTATATTTAATGTTCTAAGTCATACCATACCAGTGTGTAGTGATGAGGTGCAATTATTCTTGAAGATACCATTTGATAGGCGTAGTGTCCAAGGTGTTAATGAACTTATGCACCCAGTATTCTTTAGAAATGTTGGCCCAGTCCTCCTCATAACTTTTCATGTGATCCTTAGGACAACTCTGGACTGTGTAACGAACTTTTAATCCTTCTACTTCAATCTAAAAAGTGCACTATCAATAAGGTGTGACATTGTGTACATTCCACGATGTTCTTCTTGTGTTCTCCGCACCATCTAGCTGGTGTGGCTTTCAAGGCTTCATCCAGTGCCAACATCCTTTGTTGTACTAGTACAATTTTCTCAAATTCGACTAGAAATGTCTCTAGGTGATTCAAACCATCAAATTTTGGAAGATTACTTACTTCTGTGCCAATCCAACAGACTACCTTGGTAAATCTAGCACATCTTCGCGTAGAGACTCCATACATATTGTTCTTCCAATTCTCCAAGGCTTATTCTGAATCTGAGGAGCATCTGCTTTCACTTTGCTAGCTATGATTTCCATCTACTATAGGATTAATGTAATCTTGCTATCCTGTTGTTAGCTTGTAAATGTTCTATAGCTCCTATGCACGATGTTATTTCTTGATAGGTTCTGTGTATCTGCGACCTTCATATGGGTCCAGAGGTGTAATGAATTTAAGGCCATTACCTTTGAATTTCATTCTTCTCTTCTTTAGGTCAACGACAGTCGAATTGTTGAAAGCCCAATCAATTCCTAACAACGGAGGATAAGGACAACTATCATCAAAAATCTCAGTTACTTCGAAGTCTGCAAATGTCCTTACCCCATTGACATCTACAGAGATATGCTCTAGTCTTCCAAAAGCACTCACCGCCTGCTGATTGGCCATCCTGAGCCTGATAGGAGAGTAAATCAGTCTAGGTTTTCCCATCAGTGCCCAAGTCTTATTTATCATAACATTGACTTCTGATCCCAAGTTGAGGACCACATAATGCACATCATAATGTCCAATCTGAGAACTAAGGTGTAATTCCTTGTTTTTTCTTCTTTTCCTTGATACTTGATTCACAACTCTACTCAGCATAGGTTCTATTCTCCCAATTTCATACTGTGTTACTAGGTGTTGTAATTCTTGTACAACCTTTTCATCTTTAATTAAATTGATACAGGTATATAAGAAGTCCATGATCTAGCTTGCCTCTTTTCCTTATCTTTCTAGAAAAAACATATCAACTGTTGGTGGCATTTCACATTCGCTTACTTTTGGTTGTGCCTTAGATGAAGAAGCTTGTCCCTCCACACATTATCTAATTTCTTTCTCAAAAGTATGCCTCTCTCTTCTTAGGTCAAACAACTGTGCCTTCTCTACATTTCTTCTGATCCTTGATCCATCTGCAGTCTTCCCTAGAGTCACTCTGTCTTCTCTTGTAAAAATTCCTCCTCTAGTAATAACAATGACTCTAGGGTCCTCACCATGAGGTTCTCCTAATATTAATTATACTTGTTGTTTTCCTCCTCATCTCTCCTGGATTTTGGATAACAATACTGGACAATATTCAATGACATAATCAAAATAGTTACAATAGTTTCAAGTGGTACAAGGTATCTAAAAATCCCTTGCCAAATGTCTTGGCTGTGTGAAGTTATAATAGATGATCTATCCTTTACCTCAACCCATACCTCCTCCTCATCATGTTCCTCTGAATCATTCATGAGGGTTGAAGTTTCCTCTTCTCGGGGATTAGTTGAACTGTGGATTATTTCCCTCTTGTTGTTTCTCTCCTTGAATCCTATATGCATCCATTGATCTCTCATGCAAGAGATCATAAGCCCTACAATCCTTCTCATCGTGTCCCACAGACTTACAGAATGTGCAGTAAATATTGGTAGGTGTCAGGACATATTTTTTCATATAATAACATTCACTAGGGCGATGTCTCATTCTACATAACTTGCACCAGGGTACAATATCTTGCTTCAAAGAACTAGGAACTCCAGAGGCCAAGTATTCATGAAATAGGGGACAATTCTCCTTGTCATGGCCCTATGATTTACATATGATTCACCAAATATCTTCCCTTTTCTCTTTTACCTTATATTTCTTCATATCTTCGACTTGTAAGGATAAAATGGTTAATTGATTTAAGATCTGACTCATACCTAGACTAGATTCTCCTATAGGGGTTGCTTCTAATTTCATGGGAATATCGAGAGCTTCGGCCTGTGAAGCAAGTTTATGTTGCATCAGAGGAACTCTGATATGTGGCATGAGGGAAACAATGAACCATTCTTTATTCTCTTCATCTGGAATCTGAAAAGTCAAATGGCTTGTCAGGGTCTTAAACCTTTGATCAAACTCTGAGACAAGTTCAATGACCTTCTTCTTGATTTATTTCATCTCTATAATACATTGTGACTCTGACTTAGATTTCTTGAATTCTGCACTCAGTGTAGTATTAATTTCATTCAGTTTTTTAGGTTGTGTAGTCGCTATAGAAAATTCATGTACCAACTTAGTGTGCAATCCCTCAAGGTAGTACTAAACTGAGATCTCTTAATAGTTTCTTCAATGAATTTCTTGATTCTCCATACAACTTTGCATAAGAACCAGTGTTGGTCATGATCTTCATATCCATCTCCTATGAAGAGGGGTAACCTCATTTCATCTTCCATAGATATTCCTTGGTTTCTCGACTGAGTATGGGATAAAATTCTTGTAACACTACTCTTATGTCTCTGACTACTTTGGTTACTCTGGTTACTTAACGATGTTAAAACAACCTGAGGAGTGATATTAATTACTTCAACAGTAGGCGCAATTCCTGAAGTTTCTGGCTGTCCTTGGTGAAGTTCCTCAGACCCTACTTCCTTTGTTCTTTTGGACTCTGAATGCTCTTCGTCCGTTACATCTACTTCTTCTCCACTGTAGAATCCCTCATCTCCATAGTTTTGCTTAAATAGGTTCGCAAGAGGAACATCTCTAAATGGTCTCCAACTTCACATGAGTCCAACCTCTGTGTCACTATCATTATCTGAATTTTTGAACATTAGCTTCACTGTATCTTCAAAATATTCTTCTCATTCAATAGCATCTTAATCCTCGGCTTCAAAAAGTGTAGGAACTTTCCTCTAGGTCCCTTAAAAAAGTACCACTCTACTTGACTATATGATTCAACTCTGTCAATGGAAAAATCAGTAATGTACCCTCCAATAGTGATATCAAACCAGAGATCCACTACTCTATACATAATGTTATCAACTCTCTTAACCTTCTTAATCAACACAACTATCCAAACTACAGGTGGTCTAGATCTAATCTCAAACTGGGTATCTACTAATCTGGCTAACTACTCATATAACTCCTTATGAGCTACTCCAAAGAAAATTTTGTGTATGTCGAAAAATATGTACCTTCCCAACCAATATTCCATACTATTGCTAGGGTTCTTGTTTTGATCTTCAACGAACTCCCTTTCTTGTTCTTCTATCCACTTCTAAATTTTTTTCTTTGATGGAAACCACCTTGACATTCCCTCAAGAAGATCCTAGTCCCAACAAAGGAACCATTTGTTGGCACAGGGGAAGACCTAGGGTTCAAAACTTACAGTGCACCAAAAATCCATAACTACTAGCCCTTTCGGCAGCACCTACAAAGAAAATGCAGTCTCACCTGAAGTAGCAATAGGAGGTTGCAGGACACAAGTGTCTACAACCAGAGGAAATGCAAAGTAAATCCAAAACACAATGCCAATAAGTCTAGATATTCCTTACCCTTCCTAAGATTACATCGCAAGTTATATATTTGATCTAACACAATAATGCAGTAACAGTATAACAGGTGACAAATAACACACCATCAGTCACACTGAACAACAAGATATGCATGGTTCACCCTCTCCCTAGGGATACGTCCATAAAATTGTGTTTCTTGATATATTACGTGGAAACATACAGTTCTATCTGTGCACTTAGATGCAGATCTCTCTCTTTCTTTCTCTCTTTCTCCCTTCTCTCCCTGTGCACCCAGCTGCAGGGTCGATCTTCACACCCAGATGAAGATCTTACAATACAGTCTCAATATTGTTGTCAACAACAATACTCAACAATGAACAACTACAATCATACTGTTGATGAACGAACTATTGAGAAACCCTCTCGACTCTTCTAGACCTTTATTTATACATTACATGGAAAAAGTCTAACTGTCAAAACCCTACATGCAAAACCCTAGGTGCCTAAACTGTAGGTTCAAAACCCTAGGTCCTCTTGACCCATGCTTTAAGGGATTCTCTAGCCAGTCCTTTCTTCTTTTCCATGAGGTGCTCTAAAGCACTCGTTGGTGTCTTCTTCCGCTTGCTGATATTTCCACGATCCATCTTCCTTACTGCTTTATCTTCCTCGATATTCTCTTCCAACAACTAGCTTTTCCTTTATTTTCTCCTTCTTTTCCCACTTTGACCCTTCCTCAATTTATGTGCCTTCCACGTAGTTCATACTTCGCCTTTATTCCTTAATTTTCACTTCCTTACATTCCAAGGGCCAAAAATATGTGGGACTATGCATCGAATGGTTATGTTGTTACTATGGAATTGGAAATGATATTTGCATAGTTATTTTATAGCATGCACATATTGATATAATTGAATAATTCTCGGAAATTGAATTGTTTTTTTTTAAGACAACAAGTATTCTATCTGCAATCAAGGGACATTTAAATGATTTTGGTATTAAAAGTGGATGCTTTTGGATAGTGATTGGAACAGACTTATGGTTTTTGTTTGATTTAATTTATTTTTATGAACAATATCCATATTATTCCCTCTCATATTCTCACTTTTTCTCTCATTATAACCCCCTCATGATCCCAAATTCATTTTACATGCCCTGTTCAATAAAATAAAATTAAGACTCTGTATGTTAGTGATAAAATATGACACATGAATAGGTGGTAGTTGATATATTTTGGTATTGATTGCACAATCAATTATTTAATGAATTCTTTGAGCAGTATTCATGTTCTTACCCCCTGTTATGATATAACATTTTCACTTATTACAATCCCCCCTGGTATCCCATGAACTCTATTTCACTCCCTGCTCATTTAGAAATTATTAAATAATTTTTATGGATTGAATTGCATGGGTCTTATGTTAATTTATAAGCCAAACTTTGTTTCATACAAAGAGAATGTCATGTATGGTTTGTTAAGTGATAGTTGCTAATAAATTACTGCATACAGGATGAGTTTCTTCAACAGATGAAATCATGGAAAAAACAATATGGGAAGAGGTAATTGGAATAGAGGGCTTAGAAGGCCCAAATTCTCAATTCATTTTGATGTCGATCCTTAGGAGTTGAACCAAATTTTTCAAGATAGGTTCTTCAATTGGATTGGGCAAGGGATAATTCAGCCTAGATCAAA
>JZKD02S2270249.1:12905-22957 GCA_000966675.3 Picea glauca | reverse complement strand
TGTTAGGAGTTTGTATATGACATTGTAGAGGGCTATGGTCCTGAAGTGTGAGGGAGAAGTGGTGTTGTTTTCTTTAGGAATGAGGGTGAGAAAGGTTTCATTGAGGGCCTGGAGGACCTTCCCAGATTTTATAGATTCCTCAATGATTTCCTAGACGTCCTCACAGATGATGCCCCAATAGTAGTGAAAAAAATCCGAAGTGAAGTCGTCTGGTCAAGGATCTTTGCCTAGCGGGTAGCCTTAAGAGATTGATCAACCTCCTCCTGAGTGATTGGTCTCACAAGGGATTCATTTTTCTATTTGGTGACCTCCTTGGGAATGTTTGTTAGGATGGACTCGATGGCCCATGAGCGTTCTATTGGGGGTTTCCTAAGAAGAGTTTGGTACTATGAAAGCAATTCCTTTTCCATATTAGCATGTTTTTGAATTTTTGTTCTTGCACTGAGACTAGGTGGGTGATGTGATTAGTTTTGTGCCATTGGACCATGGATTTGCGAAAGAATTTTGTGTTTTTTACCCCCTCTTTCAGCCATTGGATGCAAGATTTTTTTCTCTAGAGTACTTATTCCCGTGCTCTTATTTCTGCAATCTGGTTGTTTAGGAGTGTTTCCTATGTTTTTAGGACTTCCGTTATGCCCTATGTTCAAATCTATTGTTGGAGTGTTTGCATTTGTTGTTTTAGATTCTCGTGTGCTTGGAAGATATCGCAAAAGGAAGACTTATTCCAAGATTTTAGGTGTTGTTTGAGGTTTTTTAGCCTTTGTTGGAACCGATACATTGGGGTCCATGTTTGGATAGTCACCTCCTCCCACCATGTCTTGATGTTTGTCTGGAAATCTGGGTGTGTCAACCAGAATTTTTCAAAGAAGAAAGTTTTTATGCTAGGGGTGCTAATGATGTTGAGAGTTAGTAGTATTAGCTAGTGATTTGATCCCAGGGTGTCTATGACTGTGACATTCCAAGCTAAACCATCCATCATAATGGATTCTGAAATTAGGAAGAAATCTAGTCTGTTGGAAATGTGTTGGGCCCCCGAGTGCCTGTTGGACGAAGTTAACAATCCATTGTCTATTTCGACGTCAATGAGGTTCAATAGGCCTATGTTATGATTCAAGAGCATCCTATCATTTCCCATAGAGCAATGCCCCCCATTTTTTTCCTCCAACTCTGTGATCATATTGAAGTCTCCCCTGAGGATCCACCTTTGGGGGCCTAAGCGTTCTGCAACCCATTCCAAGTGTTGTATGGAGGCTTCCTTGTCCCCTAGTTTGGGTGGTCCATGAACGTTTGTGATGTAGCCTTGTTTGTTCAAGTGAATAAGGCAAAAGGAGGTAATGATGGTCCATTTGGAGGTAAAAAAGTTGTCAAGTAGAACTGTGGTTGGATTCTAGAGCATCACAAGACCTCCAACTGCCCCTCTGGCATCCACTTCCACATGTTGGGCATGTGTCCAACATATTTGAAGAGTGGTATGTGCTTTGACTCCCACACATTTCGTTTCTTGTAGGAGGAGTATGTCTCTTTGTTCCTTCTTGATTCTTTCTTTGAGAAAAACTTGTTTGATCTTTGCATTAAGGCCCCTTATGTTCCAAGATAATATCATCATGAGGATGATGGGGGTTTGAAGGGAGGGAAGATGTCTGAGATCAAATGAATTTGACCTGAGTTGACCAAGAAATTACCGACGTCTTGAATGATTTGGTGTTTTGGTTTCCTACCTCTGTTTTTCTCCTCTCTCATAGGCTTGCATTGTTTCTTTGAGGTTTCTTTTTGTATATCCAGGTTTGTGTTGGCTCCGGCTGAACCTCCTGCTGAAGAATTGAGAAAGAATTTGTGCACCATATGTAGTTGGTCAAGCAATATGGTGTATAGTTGTTGCTTATGATAATCTTGCTCTAGATGCTCCATATCGATGCCTTGCAACTCTTGATCCTCCAATTCCATGTCTAGATTGCCCATTTATGGGATGAGAGTGGTTGGAAGAGTGGGCACCGTGACTAGTGGTTGAGAGGAAGATTGGGTAGGGGGATTGGGGATAATAGGGCTTTGACCGATTGCAGGGGTTGTCAGAGGGTTGGTAGAAGGAGACTGGGTATCCAACAGGGTTTGAAGGGCGTCAAAGGAGTTCTTGTTAGGAGGTCCCAGGGGGGGGCTGGGGAGGTGCTTTCTTGGATTGGTGATTTTGGCGACCCGTGACTTGGGTGAAGCCGTCCTTGGACTTGTCAGAATATTCCTAAGTTGGCCTGGGGGGGTTATTTAGAGGGCATTCGTAGAATAGATGTCCATGCTCCTGACACTTGCAACAACGAAAGGGAATGTGCTCATAATCTAGGGTTTGGGACCATTCCTCATCTTGGTAATCCAGTATAATGGATACAGGAAGGGGTTTCAAAATATTTAAATAGACACAAATGCAGGCATAATTAGTGTACCTTTGTTTCTTAGTTGCCTCCGAGGCTTTGACATAGTTGCTGGTGGTGTTTCCAATTCCTGCGAGGATCTCCTCCAGCCAAAATTTCTATCGGAGCGAATATAACCACAGCCAAACCGGGGCATGGGTGAATTCTTCCTTTTCTGGGCTGAATCTCTCTGTCCAGAATTGGAGAAAAAGGCCTGCCGAGTTATAGAAGTATGGACCCCCTTCAAAGATTCGATTTATGTCCTCCAGGTTATGTAATATTATCGTAAAGAAGCCTTTTGACCCTAGTTGGAGGTCATAGTTCCCCTTGTGTTTCCACCAATGTTGAATCCATTTGGCCAGGTCTTTTTTGGAAGGCCACAGCCCCTAGAATTTTCCTATTAGGGAAAAATATCTCATATATTGTTTCTGATCCTCTATTCTTGGAGAGATGATGGTATATTTGGGAGCTATCGGGGTTTGTAGGATGCATTTTCTGGGTTCCCAAGTGCGTTTAGTTCTTGGTTGACTAGTTTCTAGGTTGATGTCCATCTGTTTTTGCTTCGACATTTCATCCTCCCAGATTAATTGTTGCATGCCCTCTAGGAGTTCGAAGGTCAAGCATTTGAAGTGAGTGGAGACATGCTCCTTTCCTATAACTAAAGTGTAGGAGGGGCTTGGGGACCCCCCTCCCTCAACCTCCATGGCTACGATAATGGAAAAGATGGCGACAGGTTTCAACGATGAACCCTAAACACAACTCTTATGGAGGTAGAACCTTTTACGAAGCTTTTTTAATCGACCGTAATTTAATTTTCATGGTTATCTCCAAGGAATTATTAGAATAAATACCCGTTAAACTTAGCAGGTAAACTCTTTAAACTTAACATTTAATGACATGATTTAAATATTATGTTATCAAGGAAGAAGTTGAAACATTCTATTTAACAACAAAACATGAAATATACAATATAAAAATTACATGACATTTATGTTAAAAATGATTGAAGATATTTGGAAAAAATGGAGGGATGGTTTGTATTGGAATTAACCATCATTAATGATATATATGATAGATTTAATACATGTTGAGGAGCTTTCTTAATAATCACTAGTCAAATGTTATAAAACTTTAGTTAATACCCTGCCACTTGATTAACAGAGGTAAATGATAATGATATATAAAAACGTATATGTTATATCCAATGATATATTTAAATAAGAAAATTATATCTCTGCAAATTATTATATATCCATGACATAATAACATCTAAAAATAGTTGTTTTGGATGATCATATCTAACTATTTTTGGATAATCATATCTAAATATTTTATTGAATATAATATATAAGTTCTTATATAAAAAGCACCAACTACTTCATATATGTCATTGTAAAAATAAAAATTAATTTACAGATTCCTATGACATGAATGTGTAACTTCCAATTATTTTCGGCCTAACCTTTTAACAATGTATTGGCTTTTATGTTACATGCCGTGTTCCCCTTAGGATTTTCAATTATTTTCGACATAACCTTTTAACAGTGTACTGGATTTTTATGTTACATGCGGTTTTCCATTTAGGATTTTCAAACTCAGATTCTCGTAAGTGTTGTTTGAAGTTCATATGAAAGTTCAACTCTTCGGGCATTGTATAATTTTAAGTTGCCAATTCTATTTTTTTTTTAGAGTATTTTCCTGACAGTTATGTTAAGAATAGTAAATCATAATAAATCTTTTAATTATAAATTTTAATTTTATGGTTTACGATGAAAGATGCTAGCACATTTTTCATCTTACATTTAAATTAATGAATGAGATTTAATGTTTTTAATTTGCATTTATAAATGTGTACTTATTTAATTTTTCACATTTTTCACATTTACTTAATATGATTAATTTGGGGTTGGTTGAAGATTTGTAGGAGGCTGTTGAGATATCTTCTCAACCACTCCCTCCTAATATGAAACCAGTTGAATCTGTATCCAACTATATATGTATGTATATATGTATAAAAATCTTCATTGCCACGTTCCATTAATTAGCAGGAATTAATTCTATGGATAGAGTGACCAAGCTTTTATGGATGTGAAGTGTTTCCACATTACGTTTTCCATTCCTTTCAGTTAACACAGCCATGCATGTTGGATTCCACGTTCAATATTCATGCTTGGAGATAATACCTGGCCAACTATAACTAGCACAGCCTCTAAGTCGTGGCTAGAGAACACCAAAAGGTATCGGACGTAAAATTCTAAGCCCAATAAAAACCCCGTAGTAAAATTCACTTGCGAGCCTATTTGGGTAAGGTGAGTATCCACAACAAAAGCCTTAAAAGTCACTCGCCAGCCTATTTGGGTAAGGTGAGTATCCACAACAAAAGCCTGAGTATACCTATAGATGGGAGGCTTTTGTTCGTAAGGTATGGGCTGGTAAAATTTGAGTGAACTATTATAATAAACGTGTTATTTTTTAAATGTTGCGGTACAATAAACGTGTTAGTGTTATTCTTTAAACCTTTGTAAACATGAACCAACGGGAACAGAAATGGTTTGGAGGTGGCTTAGAAGAGGTAGTATATAAAAAAAGTGGTTAAATCACCTGGTAATTAAATGTGGTCCAGAAAATGAAACACTCCACTTTGTAACAAAAATTTAATTGTTGTTAATCACTCAGACCTGGCAATCACCTAGCCACTATAGTAAATTTTAAATATGATCAAATAAAAGTAAAAAAATAAACATGTACATTGGTGCCTTTATAATAGTGAAGAAATTAGTGATTGAAATCTCAACCATTGATTTATTGGGACGACTAAGAATATTCCATCAATATTTAATCTTGTCCATACAAAACTGATTAGGAACTAAAAGCATATTAAATGTGCCCATTATCAATATAAAATCCAGTACCAAATAACTATACATTTTCATTGAGTTTCTGAAATTTAATCAGGCGAAAGTAAGCATAGATTACCAATCACCAAATTTGGTTCATAGTTGTAAGGACTAGCACAACCACATAATTGTGGTTGATCAATGCCGAAAGGCTGATAAGATGAAAAGAATCTTTAAAAGAATATATTAAATTTTATTATTGATTAACAAATAAACTTTTGAGCTTCATTTATCTGTTGTTAATATTTTAATTTATGTTAATCACTTAGGTGGCAATCGGTTAGCTATCAAAGTAATTTTTAAATATGATTAGGTAAATGTAAAAAAGTAAACACATAAACGGATGTCTTTATAATAGCTTGGAAGTTAATGATTGAAATCACAGCTATTTATTTTGTGTGACTACTAAGAATATTCCAGTCATATTTAATCATGTCCATAGAAAACTTATTAAACACTAAACCCCTATTAAATCTGCCCATTATCAATAGGTATATGCCTTTCGGCATAAATAAGCAACTATTTGTTTCAGCAACTATTTACTATTTGTTTGTGCAACCCATTATTTTTTACATTTAGTATTTTTTTTTTGAGGAAATAGTATTTTTTTTTCAAAGGCGGTTAACTTCCCTAGTGTTGGTTGTTCGTGGGGCGCGGTTCACTTCCCAGGTGTTGTTTGCTCATGGGGTGCCGTTAGCTCCAATTTTTACCAGTTGTCGTCCGCTCAAGTTTTTACCAGCCGTGTGTGCTTTTAAAATTAATGTTGTGTGCGTGGAGACTTAATGATAATGCTGTGTTTGTGGAGACTTGCTTAAAAAATAATGTTTCATGTGTTACATGTATTCTGCATTAGTGGAGAGTTAAAAAAAGTGTTATTGTAAGTGCTCTTTAATTTGGTGATCATCTAACCTTTACCAGCCCAATTTTTTTACATTTATTATTTTGGCGGTTTTTAAATGGTGTGAATGGAAGTTTAATGCAAAATCATTTTAAAAATAATTAATATACAATTTAAATAATTTAAAATTATATTAAAATAATTTAAAATTTGAAATCATATGCACACTACTCCACCCATGATATGATCTTTTGCACGACATTTGCCCTATACACTTTTCATATAGATTGTTGTAATTTCATTTGAGGAAATTTAAAAGGTGTTTTTATGCTATGCGTTGCAATTGCATTTGAGCGAATTTAAAAGGTTTTTTTATGCTGTGCGGCGTATCATCCTTAATGTGGAATTGAAGTACTCTCACTGGTACCTGGAAGGATTGTGAAGGAACCGTTGTGAAGTTTGTTTTAAGAAGGAATAACAATGAAGGAGGCACACATAATTCGATGCAATATGTACGAATGGTACTCGCGTTTTCATAGGGTTTCCATCAAAACCATTCTCCATCCCTTGCCAAAGTAGTTCATGGATTTTTTGCTGGACAATGGAAGCTTTATCCTCTCCAAAATCTCTCCTCCAGTGATGGATTTACCTTGAAGTCTGGAATGTAGGGCTTTACCTTCTTCATCTGTAAAAGACTTTTACACTTCTTGCGAACAGGGTGCAGAAGAAGAGGATCTATTCTGAGAGAGGAAGAACCAGAGGGACTACAGTTGTGATATTGGTTTTGAAGGCATCTCCTATTTCCTCCATGAGGTATCTAGACAGAGAAACCCCCCACACTTCAGGTCTTATCCTCCTCCTAAAACACACAGTCGTAGCTATTAGGGTGCCGCATTGTTTTTGGCAGCGCTCTCGTACTTCTTGATTGTCTTCCACCAGGTGGAAGTGGAAGACTGCATTGCTTTCTCCTCTAACGTCTTTTCCCCAAGGGACTGCAGAAAGTCCCCCACATTGTAGTGTTGAACAGGGGTGAATGTCCCATACCAGATCAAATGAACATAAATTACCCCAGTAATGGAGAGAAGAGGACCGTCATGGTAAGTCAAAACAACAGACGGGTCTTCTACCAAAGCAACAAGTTTCCTTGTCTGTCCAGCAGAGCAGCCGAGCATGCAAACAATATTGCCATACATACCGCAATCTGCGACACGGCGGTATGTCGAAGCCACGAAAAAGAACTAGCCATTTTAAGGAAAATCCAACGGAATGCCTTGTAGCACTCACTACTATCAACCAGCCAGTGGATGCAAACACGCTATACCAATGAACAAAAAGAACTGCGTAACCAAAATTTCAAAACTCGTTACACCACACTCGAGCCTAACAAACAGTGAAAGAAGACACTGGAACAAGACGCGACTGAGAAGTGAGGAGATGAGAAGAGGAATGAGATATAAGGCAAGTTAAAGACGCGGTTATGAAGAGGTGAAAGCCATTGACAGAGGGCGTCGTGCGGGCCTGCATTATTATTTATGTTGTATTCTGGCAATTTTCAGATGTCTTCCTCCCCATCCTGTTCACAATCACGACATTTCTCTTATTGGAAAACATAATAGCTTTTCCTCCCATTCTGAAAATATAGTTACAGAGAAGAATAGTTCATTCTAGCTCTCCTTAATGGGTTGCATATGTTTTTTTGTGGTCTCTCTTCGATACCTGCTTGGATCTCTCCTGGAAATATTTTGTCCACATGCACACACCTCTTCATTGCAAGATGAACTTATGCCTGCTAATCTAATCTGTGAGATGAACGGATATTTAATTGCTTAAAGGAGGCGGTCATAACATATGGATTGCTGACAAGCTCTGGATAGCTGCCAACCTTACAGGAATTTCCAAAACGTCTATGGAAGCACAATCATTTCTTCTTAATTAGGAGCTGCCAAAATCGATAATGCCCCTCCATTTGACTGATTTCACGTTTGTATGGTAGCGTTCAGAGGGGGTGTTTGAGTACAAATATCCATTAAAATTCAATGATAAGAAGTCATTTATTATCATTTGATAAATTTAATAGTGAATTTAATATTAATATGTTAAGCACAATTAATAAAAAATTATTAACGAGGTGATTAGGTTGTATGGGTAATGCAACTACCCAACAAACAAATGACATAAAAAGGAAGCACTCCCATTACATCAAATGACTTCATTGTAATAAAAATATACATTTCACATCATTAATTTTTTATCTTGTTTCTTATGTTCTCCAAAATCCATCAAAATTAGGCACAAAGTCCTCAGAATTTAGCTATCAAAAATCCAACATTTTTGAGGATACCTTTTAATCAACGACGACCCGACAAAGAGAGAAGGCTAAAAGATTCACCAATTCTTGCTCCTGTGAGGAATAATTTCAATTCTCTCATTGATGCGAATCAATGTGTTGAATATCCACTTGCGTATTACAAACATCCCAACATGTTGGATACGAATGAGCCAATTTCTGACACAGATCTTATTTTTAATGATGTGGAAATGATTTACTTGACTCAAGAGGTATGGATAGTTTGAAGAAAGGAAGTTTCCTTTGGAGTAACATAAGGTCATTGTTGATGGTCAAGTATGCTTGGATTCTGAATATGTTACACAATATTTTGATTTATCTTATTTTCAGATGAAAGTAATCACTAAAATTGTGCGCTCGCCAAGGTGTAAAGAAAATATAATCTAATACCTTGCACTATTTTCAATGGGCAGAAGAAGAATGATATTATCCCCAAGAGTCCTTCCAAGGATGTTGGTCATTATAAAATTGTCATCCCTTGAAAATTTCCTATAACTAACAGTCATTATAAAATTGTCATCCCTTGAAAATTTCCTATAACTAACAGTCATTATAAAATTGTCATCCCTTGAAAATTTCCTATAACTAACAAACTAGATGTTGGTCATTAGAAAATTGTGAGACCTTGAAAATATCCTATAACTAACAAACCACTAAGTAATCAGATAAATCAGTAAATTTTAAGTATGATAATCTACAAACATGTCTCACTGAAAATTACAAACAACAAATACACAAATTTGAACTCTCAAAACAACATTGGTATTCTATGTTTGAAAGAAGAAAATACAAAACACAATAACTCAAAACAAACTTTATCTCTCTCACTCCTACTATCTTACTAAAAAAACTGGAATGAATAAATCACCCTCCTTTCCATGCTTATCTTACTAAAAAACTGGAATGAATAAATCACCCTGCTTTCCATGCTTATCTTAATAAAAAACTAGAATGAATAAATCACCCTCCTTTCCATGCTTTTATAGATGAAGCACACGCCTATGGATTACAAAAATAGGCCACCTTGTGGTAATTAATTAAAAAACCCTAACATCTCCTAGAGTAGTGCACCTAGATCTACATAGGCAAGCTAGTCCTCTAATATTAAAGTCTCCCGCAGTACCTGTTTTCCACAAATTTCCCATTTGGGTAGAGAAGCTTTGGCCTTGATTTCTGATCAATACCATACATTTGTATTCACAGGAGGAGGAAAATGGAAGTAAGTGGGAAGACGAAAATAGTGATAGGTGTAGATGATAGCGAGCAGAGCGTATACACGTTACAATGGATTTTGGAGTATCTGGTCGCTCCCTTCCCTGGAGATTCGCCCTTCAAAATATATCTGGTCCACGCTCGCCCTACTGCAACCAGCTTTCTGCGCATGGCAGGCCCCGGTAAGAAAAATTCCCAAGGCTCGGTGGCTGCTACAATCAATTCCTGCAAAAGCCTGGCCGAATAACCATCACTGCAATTGAAAAGAAACTCAGAAGGAAGCGCAGGAGTACTATTAAGCTTTTGCAAATATAATTATCGATGGCTAAGCACATCAAAATGTCATTAATATCGATTCC
>JZKD02S2270205.1:0-35540 GCA_000966675.3 Picea glauca | reverse complement strand
AATTATAAGGTTTAAGAATTACAAGGGTTGGGATTTATAGGTTATAAGGGTTAAAGGTTATACATGTGAAGTGTTAGGAGTAGGGAATTATACATAATAGGGTTTAAGGGTGATACGATTATAGACGATAGGGATTATAATGATTAAATGTTATGGTATATAAGTTTTAGGGGTTATGGGTTATAGGGGTGTATTAGACATTATCATGGTTATGGGTGAGATGTCTTTTTATGAATATATGAGTTAGTTAGAGACTACATTGGTTAGTTATTAATGGTCATATTTTATTGGGATGATAAGGGTTATAAGTGTTGGAGGTGATTATATTTGTAGGGTTTACGAAGTTATGTGTTATATATATGGGTTAGGGGTTATATATTTTATAATGTTTAATTGTTATATTTGTTAGGAGTTAAGAGTGATGTGATTGATAATAATTAGAAATTATGTATTGAGGGTTTCAGGTTATAAAGATTTAGTTTTTATATAAGTTAGGGTTAAGTGTTGGAATACTAAGAGGGCGGGGGAGTGAATTAGTATGAGCACTTTTATTACTTTTAACCACAAAATATCAACTTCCATTTAATTAGCAGTATATCATCAATGTATCAATCAACAATATATCATCAATGAGAACATAAACATAAGAAACATCACACACATCAAATACACAATACAAAATAATTTACATGGAAACCAAAATGAGAGAAAACCATAGAATTATTTATTATATGTCAAAGATTACATTCATTGGAAGCACCAAATTCCTGATTCTCCAGCTGCAATTGCAAGGAGGGTACAACCCCTTATTTACAGGCTCCAACCTGAAGGAATATACAACTACATGAATTCTCTGGTTCCAACCAGAAGGAGGCTACAACCCTTGGATTGTCAGGCTCTAACATGAAGGAAGCTCCAACTCCCTGTGTTCTTTGACAACAACTAGAAGGAGGCTATGACCCCCTTTCCTTTCCCCGTTATTTCTCCATGAAATATAAATGTAGACCAATTGTCACTACCATTGTCATTGCCACTCTCACTGTCACTATCTTTTTCACTTCCACTATCATTGTCACTTCCTCTCTCACATCAACCCATAACTTCTCAACCTTTCACTGTATCTGACATGTCATTGTGACAGTACCATCAACTTCCTATACCAAAACCTATGCCATACCATGCATCAATTGTGTACTAACAATGCATCCATCATGTACAATAATATATTTCAAGTTTAGATATCATGTACTAGAAAAAAAACACATATAAAACCAATACCATCAATCATGTATAGATATGTAACATATCATCAATGAAGTTCGTCAAAGAAACCAAACATATGCCTCATTTCTATACCACCATACATCAAGTGTATACCTCAAGATATGAACAATCATTTCAAAGATATGAACCATAACAACCATGCCATATGTTGAAACAAATATACCAGAATACCATTCTCAATAATGTACCCAATATGTACCTCAAGCTTGTGTCAAACCCTCATCAATATGCCAATTATGCCTCAAACATTCACCACATCATAATCAAGCATAACCTTCAAAAAAAGTAAACAAACATACCATTATTTATGTAGTTGACCGAAAACACTAAATCGTTGACCTGTAAGTTATCTTCTGTCTTCAGGGACCTGGTACTAATGTTTCCCCCAAAATTGTATTTTCCTCATGGGACTAAGACATCCTATCATGCCGGGCCTTGCGTGATAAGCCCTAAGCAACCCACGAGGGTGCCTTGCAGGACACTAGTGGTATGACCCACAGGGGCCTACCAAACTAGGGTTTCCTCAACAAACATCACTCTCCTATGCAACCTCAAAACTCTCGCACTTCGTTCTTGTCGCTACCTCAGATTTCTCCATCGTTGACTTGAAAAATAGATCACTAGTTCACTAGAATATGTTCAATAGAAAGAGAGAGTAAATGTTCTTGTGAATGACTACTTAAGGCGAATTTATAATTTTTCTAAGTAACCTCTCTCCTTGAACTTATGGGCTTCTAGAATTTCTTGTTGCAACTACTTTACCCTTTCATTAAAGTCTTGTAACGAACTAGGGGATTCTTCACCATTCTTTGGGGCTTCTAACTTCAAAAGACCATAACTTCTCAACCATGAGGTACTAAGTGGCATAATACCTATCACCAAAAAAGACATGACAATGACTATCTGTCTATGAGTGAGTTACATGTATTTGCACCATCCTTTGTGACCATATTCCACATCCAACTTCAGGTCCAATAACAACACCAATGGGGATTTTTCAAGGGTTGACATCAATGAAAACCAATCTTTCAATAGTCCCCCCCTTTGGCATTGATGGAAACACTTAGGAATGAAAATACTCATGCTCATGCATATGATCCCTGTTATCACTGAAATTTCATCTGCAAATGGTTACAAGAATCCAACATCATCAAACAGTTATGAGGTCACCCATGGACCAAAATTACCACAAAAGGATTTCCAAAATGTCCAAAACTATACAATCAGTGATAAAATTAAGGTGCGCTATGAATACACAGGGCGCGCGCACACATGTGCAAACCAGAAATGCAGGAAAAGAGCACATGTGCCCGATGTGCGACTGTGGTCACTAAAAGCCGTGCACATCTGTGAACGATGCATTTATGATATTGGTCGGCCTCCCACCCACTTCTGGTTCATCTTCCAAGTTGATTTGACACCCAAATCTCGACTGGATCCGACTGGGTGGCTAGTCAAAGACCTAAAAAATCCCTAATTAGCCTATTTTCACACTACAAGCTCGTTGCACAATACCTCAAAGAGGTTCTATAAAAGAAGGCCATGGGCACTTCATTTTCAAAGAATTCAATAGCAAAGTTATGCTGCTTCTATTCTCTTGAGGAATCCTCTATTCTCATCAAGAGTATACTAGCACCATTACATTGGGCAATCCATCTCACCTCTTGATTGGATTAGCTTGGGATTCTTTCACCATTTTCATTCAAAGTTGTAAGAAGAGATTATTTGTGGGGATCCAAGAGCCCTCCCTTGGAGGAATAAGGGACTCATAGTCCTCTTTCTTCTTGGTGTTTTCTTTCACTAATATAATCCTTTCCATTGGTGACATGAGTCTTATTGGTTTTTTGTTCTTATGTTCTTATGCTCAATAGTTTAGTTGTTCTTTTATTTCTTAGTTTATTTCTTAGTTGTTATTTTATGTTTATTTCTCTAACCCTTTTCCTTTATAGCTGTCCTGGTTAGCTAACCCAACTAAGCTTGTAAGCACCTCTGTTTTTCTCATCTAGGTAGCAAAAGAGGTGCAACAGATTGGCGACTCCACTGAGGAAAAGTATCAATTTCCTACCCCATTTGGGTTTTTATAGCTCTTCTTTTGGTTTATTTAACCTGTAGGTGCATTAACCAGCCCAAGCCAACCTGCAAAACATCCAATTCAAGGTTGAATTGAGAGAATTCCATCCATAATTTTCTTCACGGCCATGTGGGCGGGTTTATTGGCCCACAGTCACGCATCGTGCACACGTGCACCAAAATCACAGTGTTGTTCTGCACACCTGTGCCCAAAAGCCCGTTTCGGTCTATGCACAAGTGCTCATTGTACCTCTGTCTACTCTGAGACCCACACATCTATGCAGAAAAATACACATTGTAAGGTTTTTTGTGATTTGGGGAAGGCCCCTAGCCTTCTTAAAAGTGATTTCATGCATATTTTAATATGCACCACACTTAGTTCCCTCTTCATATAAAGGGATTAGTTAAAACACATAGGCGCTTAGGGGGTTTAAAATCATTATTTCCTCTTTTTCTTTCATTTTTCCACATGGATGGCTTGCTTTGACTAAAAGTATAAGTTGGAATCATTTGTAATCACATAAATCTTGCATTGGGACTAGAAGTTGGATCACAATCGCTTAGTATGCTCTTCTCTCACGCTTCCAAGTGACCTTGAGAATCAGAAATAGATTGTAGGACAATTTTATCTCCCTTTAAAAGACTAAAACCTTTAGGAGAGGACAACAACCCCTCTTAGGACTCCTCTTAGTTTATTTTTCAAACACATCTTAAGATTGTAACGAGCCCATACATGCCCAGATTCTACAAAGATAGGATAGTATTGAAATTTACTTTCTTAGATTAAATCACTAGGGAAGTTTAAAGGTTTTGTAATGGGCCCATACATGCCCACATGATCACAATCTAGGATAGTTTCAAAGCTTTTCTTAGATTAAATAACAATAGGGAGTTAAAGGAATAGTAAAGGACCCACATGTCCACATGCTAATTTCCTATGGACTTTTGAATTACACAAGGTTGTACCAAAGGCATTTAGTTAATTAGGTAATCAACACTTGTAAGGACCAAGCAAAGTCCACATGCAACAAGGTGACACTTAATTCATTAAAACATTGGCACACTTTCACTCATTCACACACAAAAGTCAATTATAACTCACATAGTTTTTTTCTCGAAACATGGAGGTCAAAGTAAGTTTCCTCCAAAGGGATTCTGAAACACCCCACCCTGTTCTTGACGAAACTATCCACTCCCATTTAATTTCAATGAAGTTGGTTCACACCCGCAATCTCTCAAACAACCACATCTACATTTTTTCTAAAAAATCACTAAGTTTTCCTCCGCAAGAGGTGCCAAAAGAAATTTTTTTAGTCTAGGTAGGATTACGGGGATAGGCATCCAAATAACTCCCCATTATCTGGTTCTCACATTATCAAAACAATAGAAGTTGTCAAATAGGGAACTTAAAATCTTCAAAGTCAAGTGTTCCTAACACCATAAGGCAGGGAGATACCTGTGAAGGGTTGAAGTCCAAGGCCTGGTTGTTCTATACGTCCCCCCTCGGGGCACCCACCTCTTGGACGGGATCCAGCTCGTGACCCATTTCTTAGGATGAAAATCTAAATGTTGCACTTTGACCAAGGTAACTAGTGACCAAATTTTAGGACATCTACCCAGGTGGCAATTGTGGGCTGCAATTACACCTTGATAAGATTTTGTGTGGCTATTTGGAAATATCGCTAGCTCTTTCGAGATATGCCCCCTTTACCCCTCATTAAACTAATTATTTCATCCTTCACTAGTTTCTCTTTCGGTGACTTCAGACCCCACTGTTGAGTACTATTTGAAGGTCCAGTGCTATTTGAGAGGAAGGACGTTACGTCTTTTAGGAAACGAGCATTTGTTTTCTTTTCTTCCCCACGTGGACAAAACCCACTTATCCACATATATACTTCTTTTTCAGAACACTTTCTGTATGATGCATTTCTGATTACATTTTGATCTAGATATATATCGTGTTAAGTTCAAAATTTGCAACAAAGGCTCTTATTTATTTTCTCTCATCACATTTCACGCACATCCACTCAACTAGTCAGACATCATAGGGGACCCACAGAACCCTCGTCGTTCTAGACGCCTGTTAAACCTCCCTCCTATTCTAGGGGGAGTTCCTAGTCTTGCTAACTCATCAACACCGCCTTCACACACTCCTGTGAGTGACATTGTCTTATGATCAACTTTGCTTGGTTCCACATTACTTGAGTCCACTTCCCAAGTCCCTCCGTCCACTTGCTCTCCTTTACATGGAAGCGGGGGGCCAACTTCCTCTCAAGGGGGAAGTACCAACCCACCTAGCGCCCCTCAAGAGTCAGGTTCATAGAACACTCACACCATGACTGGAACTAATCCTCTTCCCCCACTACAGATGCCATATTTGGCCTTTCTTAACATACCAGTTCTAAGAAAACTCACAAATGATCCTATATTCCATGACCCCACATGGCCTGCAATTCCTTCCAAACTAACTTCAGACATCCCCAAGTTTGAAGGAAAGGCAGGCGATGACCCTGCTAACCATGTCATGACTTTCCACTTATGGTGCTCTTCCAAGAACATTATGGATGATTCCATCCGACTACGATTATTTCAACGCACACTCACTTGCCCATCATCCAAATGGTATGTACACGAAAAATTGGGGTTGCATGCGACTTTTGAGTCCTTGGACAAAGCAGTTTTGACCTTCTTCCAATTACCAATCCACCATGACAATGGTCTTGAACTACTCTCTAATTTCAAACAAACCTCAACCACACATATCACTGATCACATTCACGAGTGGCGTAGATGACGTAGTTTGTGCAAAGCTAAAACCACCAAACAACAGTGTCTTGATTGATTTCTTAGATCACTTGTCTCTCTCCTTGGTAAATATGTAGCTTCCACCTTCTCTCAATCAGAAGAAGAAGCCGTCAGTAGGGCTCAACAATACGACCTCATCTATTCANAATTATAAGGTTTAAGAATTACAAGGGTTGGGATTTATAGGTTATAAGGGTTAAAGGTTATACATGTGAAGTGTTAGGAGTAGGGAATTATACATAATAGGGTTTAAGGGTGATACGATTATAGACGATAGGGATTATAATGATTAAATGTTATGGTATATAAGTTTTAGGGGTTATGGGTTATAGGGGTGTATTAGACATTATCATGGTTATGGGTGAGATGTCTTTTTATGAATATATGAGTTAGTTAGAGACTACATTGGTTAGTTATTAATGGTCATATTTTATTGGGATGATAAGGGTTATAAGTGTTGGAGGTGATTATATTTGTAGGGTTTACGAAGTTATGTGTTATATATATGGGTTAGGGGTTATATATTTTATAATGTTTAATTGTTATATTTGTTAGGAGTTAAGAGTGATGTGATTGATAATAATTAGAAATTATGTATTGAGGGTTTCAGGTTATAAAGATTTAGTTTTTATATAAGTTAGGGTTAAGTGTTGGAATACTAAGAGGGCGGGGGAGTGAATTAGTATGAGCACTTTTATTACTTTTAACCACAAAATATCAACTTCCATTTAATTAGCAGTATATCATCAATGTATCAATCAACAATATATCATCAATGAGAACATAAACATAAGAAACATCACACACATCAAATACACAATACAAAATAATTTACATGGAAACCAAAATGAGAGAAAACCATAGAATTATTTATTATATGTCAAAGATTACATTCATTGGAAGCACCAAATTCCTGATTCTCCAGCTGCAATTGCAAGGAGGGTACAACCCCTTATTTACAGGCTCCAACCTGAAGGAATATACAACTACATGAATTCTCTGGTTCCAACCAGAAGGAGGCTACAACCCTTGGATTGTCAGGCTCTAACATGAAGGAAGCTCCAACTCCCTGTGTTCTTTGACAACAACTAGAAGGAGGCTATGACCCCCTTTCCTTTCCCCGTTATTTCTCCATGAAATATAAATGTAGACCAATTGTCACTACCATTGTCATTGCCACTCTCACTGTCACTATCTTTTTCACTTCCACTATCATTGTCACTTCCTCTCTCACATCAACCCATAACTTCTCAACCTTTCACTGTATCTGACATGTCATTGTGACAGTACCATCAACTTCCTATACCAAAACCTATGCCATACCATGCATCAATTGTGTACTAACAATGCATCCATCATGTACAATAATATATTTCAAGTTTAGATATCATGTACTAGAAAAAAAACACATATAAAACCAATACCATCAATCATGTATAGATATGTAACATATCATCAATGAAGTTCGTCAAAGAAACCAAACATATGCCTCATTTCTATACCACCATACATCAAGTGTATACCTCAAGATATGAACAATCATTTCAAAGATATGAACCATAACAACCATGCCATATGTTGAAACAAATATACCAGAATACCATTCTCAATAATGTACCCAATATGTACCTCAAGCTTGTGTCAAACCCTCATCAATATGCCAATTATGCCTCAAACATTCACCACATCATAATCAAGCATAACCTTCAAAAAAAGTAAACAAACATACCATTATTTATGTAGTTGACCGAAAACACTAAATCGTTGACCTGTAAGTTATCTTCTGTCTTCAGGGACCTGGTACTAATGTTTCCCCCAAAATTGTATTTTCCTCATGGGACTAAGACATCCTATCATGCCGGGCCTTGCGTGATAAGCCCTAAGCAACCCACGAGGGTGCCTTGCAGGACACTAGTGGTATGACCCACAGGGGCCTACCAAACTAGGGTTTCCTCAACAAACATCACTCTCCTATGCAACCTCAAAACTCTCGCACTTCGTTCTTGTCGCTACCTCAGATTTCTCCATCGTTGACTTGAAAAATAGATCACTAGTTCACTAGAATATGTTCAATAGAAAGAGAGAGTAAATGTTCTTGTGAATGACTACTTAAGGCGAATTTATAATTTTTCTAAGTAACCTCTCTCCTTGAACTTATGGGCTTCTAGAATTTCTTGTTGCAACTACTTTACCCTTTCATTAAAGTCTTGTAACGAACTAGGGGATTCTTCACCATTCTTTGGGGCTTCTAACTTCAAAAGACCATAACTTCTCAACCATGAGGTACTAAGTGGCATAATACCTATCACCAAAAAAGACATGACAATGACTATCTGTCTATGAGTGAGTTACATGTATTTGCACCATCCTTTGTGACCATATTCCACATCCAACTTCAGGTCCAATAACAACACCAATGGGGATTTTTCAAGGGTTGACATCAATGAAAACCAATCTTTCAATAGTCCCCCCCTTTGGCATTGATGGAAACACTTAGGAATGAAAATACTCATGCTCATGCATATGATCCCTGTTATCACTGAAATTTCATCTGCAAATGGTTACAAGAATCCAACATCATCAAACAGTTATGAGGTCACCCATGGACCAAAATTACCACAAAAGGATTTCCAAAATGTCCAAAACTATACAATCAGTGATAAAATTAAGGTGCGCTATGAATACACAGGGCGCGCGCACACATGTGCAAACCAGAAATGCAGGAAAAGAGCACATGTGCCCGATGTGCGACTGTGGTCACTAAAAGCCGTGCACATCTGTGAACGATGCATTTATGATATTGGTCGGCCTCCCACCCACTTCTGGTTCATCTTCCAAGTTGATTTGACACCCAAATCTCGACTGGATCCGACTGGGTGGCTAGTCAAAGACCTAAAAAATCCCTAATTAGCCTATTTTCACACTACAAGCTCGTTGCACAATACCTCAAAGAGGTTCTATAAAAGAAGGCCATGGGCACTTCATTTTCAAAGAATTCAATAGCAAAGTTATGCTGCTTCTATTCTCTTGAGGAATCCTCTATTCTCATCAAGAGTATACTAGCACCATTACATTGGGCAATCCATCTCACCTCTTGATTGGATTAGCTTGGGATTCTTTCACCATTTTCATTCAAAGTTGTAAGAAGAGATTATTTGTGGGGATCCAAGAGCCCTCCCTTGGAGGAATAAGGGACTCATAGTCCTCTTTCTTCTTGGTGTTTTCTTTCACTAATATAATCATTGCCATTGGTGACATGAGTCTTATTGGTTTTTTGTTCTTATGTCCTTATGCTCAATAGTTTAGTTGTTCTTTTATTTCTTAGTTTATTTCTTAGTTGTTATTTTTATGTTTATTTCTCTAACCCTTTTCCTTTACAGCTGTCCTGCTTAGCTAACCCAACTAAGCTTGTAAGCACCTCTGTTTTTCTCATCTAGGTAGCAAAAGAGGCGCAACAGATTGGCGACTCCACTAAGGAAAGGTATCAATTTCCTACCCCATTTGGGTTTTTATAGCTCTTCTTTTGGTTTATTTAACCTGTAGGTGCATTAACCGGCCCAAGCCAACCTGCAAAACATCCAATTCAAGGTTGACTTGAGAGAATTTCATCCAGAATTTTCTTCACGGCCATGTGGGAGGGTTTATTGGCCCACGGTTGCGCATCGTGCACACGTGCACCAAAATCACAGTGTTGTTCTGCACACCTGTGCCCAAAATCCCGTTTCGGTCTACGCACAGGTGCTCATTGTGCCTCTGGCTACTCTGAGAGCCACACATCTATGCAGAAAAATACACATTGTAAGGTTTTTTGTGATTTGGGGAAGGCCCCTAGCCTTCTTAAAAGTGATTTCATGCATATTTTAATATGCACCACACTTAGTTCCCTCTTAATATAAAGGGATTAGTTAAAACACATAGGCGCTTAGGGGGTTTAAAATCATTATTTCCTCTTTTGCTTTCATTTTTCCACATGGATGGCTTGCTTTGACTAAAAGTATAAGTTGGAATCATTTGTAATCACATAAAGCTTGCATTGGGACTAGAAGTTGGATCACAATCGCTTAGTATGCTCTTCTCTCACGCTTCCAAGTGACCTTGAGAATCAGAAAAAGATTGTAGGACAATTTTATCTCCCTTTAAAAGACTAAAACCTTTAGGAGAGGACAACAGCCCCTCTTAGGACTCCTCTTAGTTTATTTTTCAAACACATATTAAGATTGTAACGAGCCCATACATGCCCAGATGCTACAAAGATAGGATAGTATTGAAATTTACTTTCTTAGATTAAATCACTAGGGAAGTTTAAAGGTTTTGTAATGGGCCCATACATGCCCACATGATCACAATCTAGGATAGTTTCAAAGCTTTTCTTAGATTAAATAACAATAGGGAGTTAAAGGAATAGTAAAGGACCCACATGTCCACATGCTAATTTCCTATGGACTTTTGAATTACACAAGGTTGTACCAAAGGCATTTAGTTAATTAGGTAATCAACACTTGTAAGGACCAAGCAAAGTCCACATGCAACAAGGTGACACTTAATTCATTAAAACATTGGCACACTTTCACTCATTCACACACAAAAGTCAATTATAACTCACATAGTTTTTTTCTCGAAACATGGAGGTCAAAGTAAGTTTCCTCCAAAGGGATTCTGAAACACCCCACCCTGTTCTTGACGAAACTATCCACTCCCATTTAATTTCAATGAAGTTGGTTCACACCCGCAATCTCTCAAACAACCACATCTACATTTTTTCTAAAAAATCACTAAGTTTTCCTCCGCAAGAGGTGCCAAAAGAAATTTTTTTAGTCTAGGTAGGATTACGGGGATAGGCATCCAAATAACTCCCCATTATCTGGTTCTCACATTATCAAAACAATAGAAGTTGTCAAATAGGGAACTTAAAATCTTCAAAGTCAAGTGTTCCTAACACCATAAGGCAGGGAGATACCTGTGAAGGGTTGAAGTCCAAGGCCTGGTTGTTCTATACGTCCCCCCTCGGGGCACCCACCTCTTGGACGGGATCCAGCTCGTGACCCATTTCTTAGGATGAAAATCTAAATGTTGCACTTTGACCAAGGTAACTAGTGACCAAATTTTAGGACATCTACCCAGGTGGCAATTGTGGGCTGCAATTACACCTTGATAAGATTTTGTGTGGCTATTTGGAAATATCGCTAGCTCTTTCGAGATATGCCCCCTTTACCCCTCATTAAACTAATTATTTCATCCTTCACTAGTTTCTCTTTCGGTGACTTCAGACCCCACTGTTGAGTACTATTTGAAGGTCCAGTGCTATTTGAGAGGAAGGACGTTACGTCTTTTAGGAAACGAGCATTTGTTTTCTTTTCTTCCCCACGTGGACAAAACCCACTTATCCACATATATACTTCTTTTTCAGAACACTTTCTGTATGATGCATTTCTGATTACATTTTGATCTAGATATATATCGTGTTAAGTTCAAAATTTGCAACAAAGGCTCTTATTTATTTTCTCTCATCACATTTCACGCACATCCACTCAACTAGTCAGACATCATAGGGGACCCACAGAACCCTCGTCGTTCTAGACGCCTGTTAAACCTCCCTCCTATTCTAGGGGGAGTTCCTAGTCTTGCTAACTCATCAACACCGCCTTCACACACTCCTGTGAGTGACATTGTCTTATGATCAACTTTGCTTGGTTCCACATTACTTGAGTCCACTTCCCAAGTCCCTCCGTCCACTTGCTCTCCTTTACATGGAAGCGGGGGGCCAACTTCCTCTCAAGGGGGAAGTACCAACCCACCTAGCGCCCCTCAAGAGTCAGGTTCATAGAACACTCACACCATGACTGGAACTAATCCTCTTCCCCCACTACAGATGCCATATTTGGCCTTTCTTAACATACCAGTTCTAAGAAAACTCACAAATGATCCTATATTCCATGACCCCACATGGCCTGCAATTCCTTCCAAACTAACTTCAGACATCCCCAAGTTTGAAGGAAAGGCAGGCGATGACCCTGCTAACCATGTCATGACTTTCCACTTATGGTGCTCTTCCAAGAACATTATGGATGATTCCATCCGACTACGATTATTTCAACGCACACTCACTTGCCCATCATCCAAATGGTATGTACACGAAAAATTGGGGTTGCATGCGACTTTTGAGTCCTTGGACAAAGCAGTTTTGACCTTCTTCCAATTACCAATCCACCATGACAATGGTCTTGAACTACTCTCTAATTTCAAACAAACCTCAACCACACATATCACTGATCACATTCACGAGTGGCGTAGATGACGTAGTTTGTGCAAAGCTAAAACCACCAAACAACAGTGTCTTGATTGATTTCTTAGATCACTTGTCTCTCTCCTTGGTAAATATGTAGCTTCCACCTTCTCTCAATCAGAAGAAGAAGCCGTCAGTAGGGCTCAACAATACGACCTCATCTATTCATAATCAGGGTACTTATACATATTACTTCCTAATCTCCCAAAACCCATTCCATTCAGTCAAGACAAACCCGGGATGTCTCACTCAACAGATGGATTGATTGGTAATACCACACACCACAGTCCACAACCCCAACAACCACCAATGTATGGCACACCTCAATATTCGTCAGCATATGGGGGAACCTCTTATTACCCCCCACCCCCTTATCAACAACCATACCCTGTTGCTATTCCTCCACCCATCAGTGGGCCACTGCCGACACCCCCAATACACCCACCTATCCAAACAAGTTCCGGTACCCCTTCTACCTCAGCTTATACTCTAATTACTAGTGAAAGCGCCACGCCTTCCTATGTACATTACGGATCACAACTCCCACAGAATCCATACTTTCCATTCCCTGGTCCTCCATAGCCCATGGCTCCCCCACACCCTCACGCTAGGGTGAATTTTGTTCAACCCTCTCCCCTTCAGCAATATCAAAATTTAGAACAACTGAATACGGAAAATCCAACCCATTAGTCGAATAATGCCAAAAAGAAAGGAAAAAACATGAACAATAACAACCCAGGTCAAGGCAGGAATCACCCCCAACAAAACCAACCTACTGGGGCAACCATAATCAAGGGAATCAGAAGCCCCAGGGGGGCAATAACAACAGGCGTCAAGGGAGAAATAACAATACTATTATAACCACCTTCCCTTGTGCCCTTTGCGGTGAGTTTGGTCATTACACTCATCATTGCCCCCCAATCTCTGATTTTAAATAGCTGAAAGACTTAGGCAGTCTACCACATCCTCTAGCACCGCCTGCCCCTCAGCAGGCCCCACAACAATACGTGCAACAACCCCCCCCCAGTCGTGCTTCAGAATCCCATTCTGCACCAGTGTGTGATAAAAACCCAACAAGACACGCAGCCCACCCCACCATAGTTGGGACAATACCTCAATCCAAACAATCCTGTAGATCGTACTATCCTCCTCACTAGTGAGGAAGAAATCCTTCTGCAAACACATAGTCGTCAATATCATGCATCCACTAAGTCTCCTCCCATTCCCCTAGAAACAAACCCAGCACCAACGGGCCCCCCGTTGGTAATTCCTCGCGCTAACGCTGAAACACCCCTTCGTATTCCTTACATCCCATTGCGTAGGAATGTCCACAACCCCCAGGCTAGGGCAACTCATAATTACAGTTTGGTCGATGACTTAGCACAATCCCTGACTTCCATGTCAGTCTTAGAAATCCTTCAAACTTGTCCCAATTAGCGGAAATCATTACTTTCTTCCTTGGGGGAAGTCGACCCTGCAGATACTCAACTCATCACATTTGATCTCGACAGTAGAGAACCTCGCCTTCTCGTTCTAATCACTTTTCAAATCCCAGTAAAAATTTGGAACATTACAGTTCATCGGTGCATCATCAATGAAGGTGCATCCACATGCATTATTTCCAAAACTGTATGGCAGAAACTTGGTTCCCCCAAACTCATACCATCTGCCATTACCTTAAGAGCTTATGACGAACAACCATATTCTCCCGAAGGGATCTTCTAGAATGTCCCTGTAGAACTCGGGGGCAAGACCATTCTCATTGACATTGAAGTTATCGATGCCCCACTCGATTATAATATCTTGTTTGGTCATAGCTACATGTATGCTATGAAGGCAGTTGCCTCTTCTGTCTTTCGAACAATGATGTTCCCCCATAATGGGAAGATCATTACCATTGACCAAGTCTCACATTACGAGCCTAACCCTTCTGCCAACATCGATAACATTCTCCCTCTCATCCACACGAGTCACGACACATACCCACTCATCGAAATGGGTCCCAGAATTTTTAAAGACCCATAATTGTTAGGAACTTACCATGGTGCACCACGGCTCCTTCATCCTTCCAATCAGGTATGCATCATATCATCCAACGGAACTGACAGAGAGGATACCCTTCCTTTTAGGGAGGCTTCTATCATATTTGATGTCCCACTAGTCGCAGAGCTCCCCCCTCATGAGCCTCCTGCGAACTCGTCGACTCCACTAATTCACGATTTCACCTCTCCCCAAGGCCATATCCCAGTTTGGGAGACAGTTCCCCAAGCCATTACTCAAATCCCCTTCTTCTACCCTCCACTGAGCGTACAAGCTTTCCAAGTAGCCGCAATGTTTACCCTCCCTAATATGGTGTTATCAATTCTAGTTTGGTATTTATATCCACCAAAGATGGTCCCCCAAACAACCCTTCCCCCCCAAATGAACACAATCCCATTGACGATTCCCATACTCACTCCCACCATACCCTCTACAACCCCACTCACTAACCTCCCTGCCACAGCTGGGGGAAGGAGAAATAAGAAGGAGCCCACAGCTCCACTTCTCCCACGCATCCAACCTCTTTGCACGCTATGTGAGAAATATGGACACCTAACCAACAAATGCCCATCTCTACTTGAGTTACGTAACCTAATTCCACTCAATCAAACACCATCACTGCTTGCCACTGTATAAAGTACTGCCGCTACCTCCCCTAACTCAAGTACCAAAGGGCTGCGAACCAAATTCTCTTGCGCTATATGTTCAGAATATGGCCATTACACACACCATTTCCCAACACTACCTCACTTCCGGTAGACATTAGTTGCAGTACACCAACGCTTCCAGAATGAACCCAATCTAGATACATCATCCCTACCAAAAATCACTGACATCCACTATGTCACAACTTTAGTCAATGAACGTATGAGGTTCCCTTGCTCTCTATGTGAATCCTTAGATCATTTTACATATCAATGTCCTATGATCATTGAATACAAGCACCGCCAAATGACCCTGATTCAAACCCCTACGCTCCCTACGGAATCGGTGGTTGACCTTACCTGACCNGAAATTTACTTTCTTAGATTAAATCACTAGGGAAGTTTAAAGGTTTTGTAATGGGCCCATACATGCCCACATGATCACAATCTAGGATAGTTTCAAAGCTTTTCTTAGATTAAATAACAATAGGGAGTTAAAGGAATAGTAAAGGACCCACATGTCCACATGCTAATTTCCTATGGACTTTTGAATTACACAAGGTTGTACCAAAGGCATTTAGTTAATTAGGTAATCAACACTTGTAAGGACCAAGCAAAGTCCACATGCAACAAGGTGACACTTAATTCATTAAAACATTGGCACACTTTCACTCATTCACACACAAAAGTCAATTATAACTCACATAGTTTTTTTCTCGAAACATGGAGGTCAAAGTAAGTTTCCTCCAAAGGGATTCTGAAACACCCCACCCTGTTCTTGACGAAACTATCCACTCCCATTTAATTTCAATGAAGTTGGTTCACACCCGCAATCTCTCAAACAACCACATCTACATTTTTTCTAAAAAATCACTAAGTTTTCCTCCGCAAGAGGTGCCAAAAGAAATTTTTTTAGTCTAGGTAGGATTACGGGGATAGGCATCCAAATAACTCCCCATTATCTGGTTCTCACATTATCAAAACAATAGAAGTTGTCAAATAGGGAACTTAAAATCTTCAAAGTCAAGTGTTCCTAACACCATAAGGCAGGGAGATACCTGTGAAGGGTTGAAGTCCAAGGCCTGGTTGTTCTATACGTCCCCCCTCGGGGCACCCACCTCTTGGACGGGATCCAGCTCGTGACCCATTTCTTAGGATGAAAATCTAAATGTTGCACTTTGACCAAGGTAACTAGTGACCAAATTTTAGGACATCTACCCAGGTGGCAATTGTGGGCTGCAATTACACCTTGATAAGATTTTGTGTGGCTATTTGGAAATATCGCTAGCTCTTTCGAGATATGCCCCCTTTACCCCTCATTAAACTAATTATTTCATCCTTCACTAGTTTCTCTTTCGGTGACTTCAGACCCCACTGTTGAGTACTATTTGAAGGTCCAGTGCTATTTGAGAGGAAGGACGTTACGTCTTTTAGGAAACGAGCATTTGTTTTCTTTTCTTCCCCACGTGGACAAAACCCACTTATCCACATATATACTTCTTTTTCAGAACACTTTCTGTATGATGCATTTCTGATTACATTTTGATCTAGATATATATCGTGTTAAGTTCAAAATTTGCAACAAAGGCTCTTATTTATTTTCTCTCATCACATTTCACGCACATCCACTCAACTAGTCAGACATCATAGGGGACCCACAGAACCCTCGTCGTTCTAGACGCCTGTTAAACCTCCCTCCTATTCTAGGGGGAGTTCCTAGTCTTGCTAACTCATCAACACCGCCTTCACACACTCCTGTGAGTGACATTGTCTTATGATCAACTTTGCTTGGTTCCACATTACTTGAGTCCACTTCCCAAGTCCCTCCGTCCACTTGCTCTCCTTTACATGGAAGCGGGGGGCCAACTTCCTCTCAAGGGGGAAGTACCAACCCACCTAGCGCCCCTCAAGAGTCAGGTTCATAGAACACTCACACCATGACTGGAACTAATCCTCTTCCCCCACTACAGATGCCATATTTGGCCTTTCTTAACATACCAGTTCTAAGAAAACTCACAAATGATCCTATATTCCATGACCCCACATGGCCTGCAATTCCTTCCAAACTAACTTCAGACATCCCCAAGTTTGAAGGAAAGGCAGGCGATGACCCTGCTAACCATGTCATGACTTTCCACTTATGGTGCTCTTCCAAGAACATTATGGATGATTCCATCCGACTACGATTATTTCAACGCACACTCACTTGCCCATCATCCAAATGGTATGTACACGAAAAATTGGGGTTGCATGCGACTTTTGAGTCCTTGGACAAAGCAGTTTTGACCTTCTTCCAATTACCAATCCACCATGACAATGGTCTTGAACTACTCTCTAATTTCAAACAAACCTCAACCACACATATCACTGATCACATTCACGAGTGGCGTAGATGACGTAGTTTGTGCAAAGCTAAAACCACCAAACAACAGTGTCTTGATTGATTTCTTAGATCACTTGTCTCTCTCCTTGGTAAATATGTAGCTTCCACCTTCTCTCAATCAGAAGAAGAAGCCGTCAGTAGGGCTCAACAATACGACCTCATCTATTCACAATCAGGGTACTTATACATAGTACTTCCCGATCTCCCAAAACCTGTTCCATTCAGTCAAGACAAACCCGGGATGTCTCACTCAACAAATGGATTGATTGGTAATACCACACACCACAGTCCACAACCCCAACAACCACCAATGTATGGCACACCTCAATATTCATCAGCATATGGGGGAACCTCTTATTACCCCCCACCCCCTTATCAACAACCATACCCTGTTGCTATTCCTCCACCCATCAGTGGGCCACTGCCGACACCCCCAATACACCCACCTATCCAAACAAGTTCTGGTACCCCTTCTACCTCATCTTATACTCTAATTACTAGTGAAAGCGCCACGCCTTCCTATGTACATTACGGATCACAACTCCCACAGAATCCATACTTTCCATTCCCTAGTCCTCCACAGCCCATGGCTCCCCCACACCCTCACGCTAGGGTGAATTTTGTTCAACCCTCTCCCCTTCAGCAATATCAAAATTTAGAACAACTGAATACGGCAAATCCGACCCATCAGTCGAATAATGCCAAAAAGAAAGGAAAAAAAATGAACAATAACAACCCAGGTCAAGGCAAGAATCACCCCCAACAAAACCAACCTACTGGGGAAACCATAATCAAGGGAATCAGAAGCCCCAGGGGGGCAATAACAACAGGCGTCAAGGGAGAAATAACAATACTATTATAACCACCTTCCCTTGTGCCCTTTGCGGTGATTTTGGTCATTACACTCATCATTGCCCCCAAATCTTTGATTTTAAACAGCTGAAAGACTCAGGCAGTCTACCACATCCTATAGCACCGCCTGCCCCTCAGCAGGCCCCACAACAATACGTGCAACAACCCCCCCCAGTCGTGCTTCAGAATCCCATTCTGCACCAGGGTGTGATAAAAACCCAACAGGACACGCAGCCCACCCCACCACAGTTGGGACAATACCTCAATCCAAACAATCCTGTAGATCGTACTATCCTCCTCACTAGTGAGGAAGAAATCCTTCTGCAAACACATAGTCGTCAATATCGTGCATCCACTAAGTCTCCTCCCATTCCCCTAGAAACAAACCCAACACCAACGGGCGCCCCGTTGGTAATTCCTCGCGCTAACGCTGAAACACCCCTTCGTATTCCTTACATCCCATTGCGCAGGAATGTCCACAACCCCCAGGCTAGGGCAACTCATAATTACAGTTTGGTCGATGACTTAGCACAATCCCTGACTGCCATGTCAGTCTTAGAAATCCTTCAAACTTGTCCCAATCAGCGGAAATCATTACTTTCTTCCTTGGGGGAAGTCGACCCTGAAGATACTCAACTCATCACATTTGATCTCGATAGTAGAGAACCTCACCTTCTCGTTCTAATCGCTTTTCAAATCCCAGTAAAAATTTGGAACATTACAGTTCATTGGTGCATCATCGATGAAGGTGCATCCACATGCATTATTTCCAAAACTGTATGGCAGAAACTTGGTTCCCCCAAACTCATACCATCTGCCATTACCTTAAGAGCTTATGACGAACAACCATATTCTCCCGAAGGGATCTTCTAGAATGTCCCTGTAGAACTCGGGGGCAAGACCATTCTCATTGACATTGAAGTTATCGATGCCCCACTCGATTATAATATCTTGTTTGGTCATAGCTACATGTATGCTATGAAGGCAGTTGCCTCTTCTGTCTTTCGAACAATGATGTTCCCCCATAATGGGAAGATCATTACCATTGACCAAGTCTCACATTACGAGCCTAACCCTTCTGCCAACATCGATAACATTCTCCCTCTCATCCACACGAGTCATGACACATACCCACTCATCGAAATGGGTCCTAGAATTTTCAAAGACCCATAATTGTTAGGAACTTACCATGGTGCACCACCGCTCCTTCATCCTTCCAATCAGGTATGCATCATATCATCCAATGGAACTGACAGAGAGGATACCCTTCCTTTTAGGGAGGCTTCTATCATATTTGATGTCCCACTAGTCGCAGAGCTCCCCCCTCATGAGCCTCCTGCGAACTCGTCGAATCCACTAATTCACGATTTCACCTCTCCCCAAGGCCATATCCCAGTTTGGGAGACAGTTCCCCAAGCCATTACTCAAATCCCCTTCTTCTACCCTCCATCGGGCGTACAAGCTTTCCAAGTAGCCGCAATGCTTACCCTCCCTAATATGGTGTTATCAATTCTAGTTTGGTATTTATATCCACCAAATATGGTCCCCCAAACATCCCTTCCCCCCCAAATGAACACAATCCCATTGACGATTTCCATACTCACTCCCACCATACCCTCTACACCCCCACACACTAACCTCCCTGCCACAGCTGGGGGAAGGAGAAATAAGAAGGAGCCCACAGCTCCACTTCTCCCACGCATCCAACCTCTTTGCGCGCTATGTGAGAAAGATGGACACCTAACCAACAAATGCCCATCTCTACTTGAGTTACGTAACCTAATTCCACTCAATCAAACACCATCACTGCTTGCCACTGTATAAAGTACCACCGCTACCTCCCCTAACTCAAGTACCAAAGGGTTGCGAACCAAATTCTCTTGTGCTATATGTTCAGAATATGGCCATTACACACACCATTGCCCAACACTACCTCACTTCCGGTAGACATTAGTTGCAGTACACCAACGCTTCCAGAATGAACCCAATCTAGCTACATAATCCCTACCAAAAATCACTGACATCCACTATGTCACAACTTTAGTCAATGAACGTATGAGATGCCCTTGCTCTCTATGTGAATCCTTAGATCATTTTACATATCAATGTCCTATGATCATTGAATACAAGCACCGCCAAATGACCCTGATTCAAATCCCTACGCTCCCTACGGAATCGGTGGTTGACCTTACCTGACCACTTGAGATTCTTCATATCATTTCTCCTGAACCAGAGACACTCCCTATTCCTCGATGGTTCTTGGATGACTTATCCGAGGATTCACCCCCAAATTCCCCCAATTCTCCCGTTCATTTCCCTACAGAAACTTTACATCCAACTACTACTAGTACTCCTCAGTACTTTGATATTTGGTTTATGTCGAGTGAACCATCGCAATCTCATTGCATTGTTCCCCCTGCCTCTTCTTCACCCGAAGATAACCACATGGCGACATTCACCGATATCACTCTTTTAGATCCCTTGTATTCCCACCAATTCCACTATGACAAGGACATACTTGAAGAATTAAACACCCTCGACTACCCATGGGATGCGCTACACCAAAGAGCGCTCTTCTTTCCATAGGAAGCCTCCATGCCTCCTAACCAACACCCCGTATACGCAGTCGAAACCAAGGATTTTATCCCATCAGGGAATATCGACTGGTTCAACAACCCCATTACTACCCCTGATGCTTTTGAACAAGGCAACATGGCCAACATTTCCCCGACCATCAAAATCAATATTTCCATAAAAAATGGAGTCGTTGAGGAAATCACCATTGGCGCCGCTTGCACTCCTCAAGAAATCGCTGCCTATAAATCCCTCTTCCAAGAATATCAGGATATTTTTGGCTGGTCATACACAGAGATTTCTGGCCTTGATCCCTCTATTGTCGAACATCGCATCGACACCTGGCCTGACATTACACTAGTTCGTCAAAAACAATGACCGCTACACCCATCCGAAGCAACGACCATTAAATCCGAGATTGACAAATTACACGCTGCTGGGTTCATCTACCCCATCGCCTATGCCTCATGGGTTTCCAACCCTGTACCTGTTAACAAAAAACAGGGCACTATCCGTGTCTGCACGGACTTTCATGATCTCAATCATGCATGTCCCAAAGACAACTTTCCAATGCTTTTCATCGATCAAATTATCGACGACTGCGCAGGCCACGAGGCTCTGTCCTTCATGGACAGTTTCTATGGTTATAATCAAATCCAAATCCACCTAGCCAATCAATACAAAACTGCATTCACCACCCCTTGGGGTACTTTTTGATATTGTGTCATGCCTTTTGGCCTAAAGAATGCTGGCGCAACTTTCCAACGGGCTATGACATACATTTTTCACGATCTGGATCACATCATCCTCGCATGCTTGGATGATCTCACAGCTTGATCCAAGAAATGCACCCAACATCTTGATGATTTATGTATCATCTTCCAATGGTGTCGTTAGTACAACATCCGCTTGAACCCCCTCAAGTGCATGTTCTGCATCACTGTGGGGCACCTCCTCAGATTCATCATCTCCTAAAGAGGTATTACCATGGACCCCCTCAAAGTCCAAGCCATCACAAAAATTCCACCCCCCCAAAATTTATGCCAACTCCAGAGCCTACAGGGAAAAGCTAACTTTCTACAATGATTTGTCCCAGACTATGCCACTTGAGCACACAGTTTCCTTCGCTTACTATGCCACAACATCCCATTTCACTGGGATGAACATGCCCAAAAAGAATTCGACGATCTTAAAATGATGTTATCTAACGCCCCTTTAATTAGTTCACTCGACTATAATTGCGTCTATATCCTCTACATATCAGAATCAGTTGTCTCAGTAGCTGGAGTTCTTGTTCAAATCAACAATGACAATCATGAACATGTCATTTACTACGTTAGTAAAAACCTCTCAGGGCCACCCTTGAAGTATAAACACGAAGAGAAACTAGCCCTTCCAGTCGTCCTCCCAGTCCAGAAACTATGTCATTACATTCTGCTTCGCACAACTAAGGTCATAGAAGATTCCAACCCTATGCAATACTTGCTCATTCATTGGCAAATTAATGGCAAATTTGCCCAATGGATAGTTATCCTTCAGGAGTACGATATTGAATTTTCAACACCCAAGAGAAAGAAAGCTCTCGTCCTCACCGAACTAGTCACAACCTTCCCCTCTGATACTACCAGTGCCCCCGTCAATACCGAATTCCCTGATGAATATCTCTTCTATATCACCTCGGATGATCCTTGGTATGGAGACCTCCTCGTCTACCTCTGAACCCAAAAGTTCGGTAACCACCTCTCACGAGATGATCGTCGTCGTATTTTCTACCAGGCCCCCCACTATCTCCTCATCAGAGATATCTTATATCGACGAGGGGTTGACACCATACTTCATCGATGCTTGATTATTGACGAGGCCAATAGAGTCTTGAATGATTGCCATAGCGGCGCATGTGGGGGGCATCTTTCAAGAATTTCCACTGCTCAGAAAATCATTCGAGTAGGTTATTTTTGGCCTACATTGTTTCAGGATTGCATTCATGCCATGAAGCGATGCAAGAAATGTCAGCTTTAAGCCAAAAAATCATGAGAACCACTTGCTCTTCTCCACCCAGTCATTACTGCAGGCCCCTTTTGTAAATGGGGCATCGACTTCATGATTTGTAATCCCCCATCTAGAAATGGACACAAATACATTGTTGTCATAGTCGATTACTTCACAAAATGGGCTGAAGCTATGCCCACCTTCAACAACAACGCTGACACTGTAGTGCATTTTTTCTTTAATCACGTCATATCCTGCTTTGGAGTACCACTCCAACTAGTTTCCGATCATGGGAAGCATTTTGAGAATGATATTTTCGTCAAACTCTCATCTCGGTTGGGATTCTCCCATGATTTTTCCTCACCATATTACCCTTAGTCTAATGGACAGGTCGAAGCAGTCAACAAGGTCCTCAAGACCATGTTGCAACGCATGGTTAACAAACATAAGACCAATTGGCATCATATGTTATTTTCCATGCTATGGGCTTACCGTACAACCATGAAAATGGCCACTGGTTTCACACCATTTCATCTAGTCCATGGGGTTGAGGCCACTCTTCCCATCGAGTGTGAAATTTCCACCTTACACACTACAATTGAGCTATTACTCAACACTGTTCCAATGGAGCAACGTTTGCTAAACTTAGAGTCCTTGGATGAAGATCGTTGATCTTCATTACAGAATAATGAGGCAGCCAAAAAATGGTCAAAGGCCATCTTTGATCCCCATGTCAACCACCGCTCGTTTCACAAAGGCGACCTTTTCCTTGCTTACAATATCTCTCACGATACCCTCGGTCATGGAAAATTTGAGTCACTATGGCATGGCCCCTACATTATCCAACATTGCCTCACCAAAGGCGCATACATCCTAGATTCCCTCGAAGGCATCTCTCTCAAAGAACCTGTCAACGGGTTATACTTAAAGAAATTTTACACCTAAGCGTAGCCATTCTACTTTAGGTTATTTCTTTTATATTGTTTTTAATCTTTTTTCGATCCCTTACATCTAAAATACCATTTGTGTTATTGACAGATGCTTCCTCCACCGGCCTACCACATCGGTTACATCGACAACGCTAGCCGGTGGACACAAAATCTCGCTTCGACAGCTTGGGCCCTCTATACCCCCTCACATGAACTGCTCCACTCTAGCGGGATATGTTTGGGTTCAGCAACCAACAACCAAGATGAATACACCGTCGTCATTGGTCTCCTCGTTGATGACCATCAACATTGTATTCGTCACCTTAGCGTCTTTCTTGACTCTCAACTAGTCATCCTCCAACTCAACAATGTGTACCATGTCCACGATCCGTGCCTCTTTTGCAAATACCTGCAAGTTATACTTTTATCTCGACACTTTGATTTCATTACATTTACACATATTCCAAGACAATTGAATCAAATTACAGATAACTTAGCTAACATTGTGTTAGATTGACATATATCACATCAAGATACCTCTACACACACATAAAACCATCAAGAACCTGTCACATCATATATAGATTAGACAACATCATCCACACATTAAAAAACACATGTAAACATCACAAAGACCCCAAAATGTATACTCATATATATATATATATATATATATAAATCGGTCACCAGTGCCATCAAAATGTTTACATACGTACATCGCATACCAAATCCGTAGGCCAGTGGAGCACCTCGGTACAAAATGGGTCTCACTACACCAAAAATGGTCTCACCAGCCTATATACAAAATAGAAACATACATAGAGCGACACTCAAGGTGCCTCTAGTGCACCACCTCCTACCCCTCCCTCAGGCAGTGGTGCCCCACCCACTACTGGTCCCTCCAGACCGGGAGGTAACTGCCTGGTCATCGCAGCACCTGCTACTGCTGCTCGTCGCACCATAGCCTGCCACGTCAGTGGAACTCCCACACACTTCTCTAGGATGCCCTCATCCTGGATGCACGACCAGATGCCCCCAAGAAGGCCATGTAGCATCACCTCCAAGCAGTGGCGAATATCCTCAAAATCTCCCCTGACTTCTTCTGGAGGAGCATGCGATGGCTCAACACCAAGGTCATCAAAATGACGTCTCCTAGACACTCTCTCATCTCCAGCTGGTATCGCCTCAATTTCCTTGTGCCGACATCTCTCTCATCAGCTCAACCTCGCCGAGCCGACACTCTCATCAGCTCAACCTCACACCCGTAAGGTCCCACATCTGCACATACAAACAACCAAACAATAGTATCAATATTTATAAAAAATACATATGTCATACTATCTAAAAAATCAACATATCAAAATCACAAACATACCTCGGTGATCAAACACCTTCCCTGGAGGTAACACCATGTCTGGATCACCCCGGAAGTCAACACCACAGTATGGATACTGCAATATGATCTGTGACATCTGTTGCCACACCTGTGCCACCTCATCCATGAAAAAATGGCTGCTCTCGCCACCGCTGTGACGAACCAAAATCGTCGACCATTGCCTCAGTCGCAGCTCTTGCGCACTAGGTGCACGCAACAAAACTCTAGGGTGCAACATCAACACCCTCTCAAAAAACTAGGCTACCACGATGGACCCAAAAGCAAAGTCCCCTGACTCTATAGTCCAACATCTATCCAGTTGCCCTACCATCCTAGCTTGGAGCATCAAACCCTGGGAAAAATGCTCGCTAGCCAATGCCCTCCCCATAACCCTCAAATGACCACCACTGATACGCTGAGTCATGAGGGACCCATATATGCTCACAATCATCGCTACTACACAACGATGAGCTAAAGAATCCATTGCCCTGATACTCACTATGGAGCTTGACATGAGGTTCTCCCTCGAGCAATACCTCCAGCCCAAGGTAGCCAACTGAACATCCGCAGGTAACACCGGCTCCGCCGGTAGGGGTGTTCCCTGAAATGGGAGCCTAGTTAGAAAGTATATGTCCTCCATCGCAGTGAAGGCAATCTGCTCTCCCCGCACCATAAAGAAATTCAGATCCGGACTCCACATCCAAATCAGAAACTATAGAAGATACTCCTGTGCCCGTATCAACGGGCACTCGAAGAACTTCAGCAGCCCACAGGCTGCCAAAGTGGCATGAACCCCCATCTCCTCAATAGCCACGACATCCCTCAGTTGTGACCAGTCCCTCTCTCACCAATGGACTGGCATCATGCAAATGATCGCCTGCAACCACACAATACAGCCCTAGGTCAGCCATATTGACCATCAAACACATTAAAATCTCCAAAAAAGATAAGTTTTTCACCCGTCAGCCTTGCCCCCAAGGCACGACTATTTAACCCACAGGCGCGCACATATGCACACCTGTTCACCCCACAGGCGCCCACATATGTGCGCCTGTTCACCCCACAGGCGTGCACATATGCACGCTTTTTCACCCCACAGGCGCGCACACAGGCGCGCCTGTCCATCCCAAAAGCACGCATGCGTGCGCGCCTGCCCACCCTACGGGGCGCCTCCATGCACCCCTGTCACGAACACAGGCACGCATCACAACGCGCCTGTCCACTACACAACCGCGCACCCATATGCAGTTGTGTAGAAAATAGGCACGCATATCATGCACGCCTTTGTCCCCCCTAAGGGCACACCCATGCGTGGCTCACCGGATAACAAGCGCACACCTTTGCACGCATAGTTTCGGATCGCCTACGCATTGGGGGGCCCACACCCATAAAATCCCTTGTACGGCCCTCTGTACAGGCCTTGCCCATAAATTGAAAACCTACTTCTATGCAGGACGATAAGACCACTAACCTGAAGCTTGATGGTCCTGAATTGACTGCCTCGTCCTCCTAGAATCTCCAAATCTCCTCTTAATACCTCTCATCCAGTCACTCTGGAAGAAAGTACAAATGAGGTGGCAATGTGGGCCCTTCAACTATATATAGGCCTTTCCACCAAACTTCCAAACACCATTCTGGGAGCTCCGGGTGTCCATTTTTCAATCAGTCTTCAGCTATGGGATCATCATCCCGTCATCTACATCAAGACAGTCCCTGGGCCATTTTTTATCCTTAGCCCCTAGGGCACCCTTTTTTCATACCCCATCTAGGTACACATGCTCATGTTCAAAATTATCAAATAAATGCTTGTATGTTCGATTCTCTTCAGATATTGTTCATGTCGGGTATTTGGTTTTCATGTGTGTAGGTACTTGGTCATCATACACCAATGCAACCCCTTTAGGTATATAATCAACAATGGCATGTAATCATTCCCTCTGAATCCCAATTGCATCTCTTGTCACACCCTCTGACATTTGGCTCTAGGATCCCCATCTTCGGACTTGCAGTACTGACACCTCCATTGCATCTTAGGTACTGTCACTCAGTAGCACTCTCCCCCACATGAGTTGTCCCATTCATAAAACCCTTTGGCACTTTGACACTCATGTTGTTTTTCAACCCCTTAGGGATGGGAGTCCCGATAGTCTTACATCATGTTGTGAATCAGCCACATACTCCTTCTCCTCATTTTGCTATCTTTCCCAATGGACTCGCATATTATCTCTTCAAGGTTCTATTTTGACTGCAGCTCCGCAGTATCATGAAACCTCCATTTCATCCACAATCAGTTTTCCCATTTGCAAATTTCCCTCCATTTCATCTACCTCATACAGAAACCCACCCATGGGGCCCCCACCCTCCACCATTCTCCAAGCTAATTGCGCCCTAACTGGCCCAACCATATTACATTGGGGCACTCATTTTTGTATTTGTACACTCATCCCCAATTATTCTTTATTTGTTTGGTAAATTGTAAAAAAAAAAACTTTTGTTTGTAGCATTTACATACCTTTTTGTCGTCACCTTTGGTGACCTTCTTCCATTTTTGGCAAACGCAACCCATGTCACCCTTGGTTGGGGAACTCCTTATCATCTATCCCTGTTGACATCATCCATATACTTTGAGTATCCCACAGGCCACTTACCTCTGCCCTCTGAGTTTGTTCACTTTGTCTCGCCTCTGGCACAACTTATCTCATGTCTTGTTGTCCCCCTGACACTCGACCTAGTTGAACGGTTGCAGCCACTTATACTTTGCACATACCCCGAACCAAGGGCATTATTGAGTCTTCATACGTCTTGATTTCGTTCATGTACCTCCTCAGTCCCTAACCTCACCTAGTAGATTTCAAAAAGCCCTTTTCTTCTTGGAGTCACATCCCTCTTTTTGTCGACATCAACACAGTTTCCAGAAGGGCAACAATATCTTGACTCTCATTACCTTTCCAATGAGAGGTCTCGAACGACACAGGGAGAACCACCATTGCTCCCTGCTGTCATTGACCCCTATAACATTTGACTTCAACACTTTCTCATGTTATGGTGGGTCTTACTTTGTGACTATTGCATTTATTTCTTATATTTTCCGAAGACATCTAAACTTGGCTGGGCCATCAATGCCTACAGAATTCGTGATACTTCTTACAGATGTCATTGCGTATTGTTCAAAGTATGTTCCTCTGTAGCATTGTCTTCTTCCTTTATCACGATCACCCCCGAGGGTGCTGCAGTTGTCTACATCAACACACCATTCCTTTTTTTGAGTTACATGACACGAGCATGGGGCATGCCCACCTCGTTTGTACACAATTTATGTTTACACACCTTATGGAAGGTTGGGTTCTACATGTTCCCTTCTCCCTCCAATGGGTAACTCTTGACACTCTCACTATCGCTCTCTCTTACAATGAAAATCTCAGTAGAAGAAACATTGATGAATTTCGTCTATACGTATGCTCCTAACCTCATCCATCAGGGGGCATCTGGTATCATTGAAATTTCATCCGCAAATGGTTACAAGAATCCAACATCATCAAACAGTTATGAGGTCACCCATGGACCAAAATTACCACAAAATCATTTCCAAAAGGTCCAAAACTATACAACCAGTGATAAAATTAAGGTGTGATATGACTACATAGGGTGCGCACGCACACGCGCAAACCAGAAATGTAGGAAAAACACACATGCACCCGATGCATGACTGTGGTCGCTAAAAGCCGCACACATCTGCGAATGACACATTTATGAGATTGGTCGGCCTCCCACCCACTTCTGGTTCAACTTCCAAGTTGATTTGACACCCAAATATCGACTGGATCATACTGGGTGGCTGGTCAAAGACCTAAAAATGCCCTAATTAGCCTCTTTTCACACTACAAGTTGGTTGCACAATACCTCAAAGAGGTTATATAAAACAAGGCCATGGGTGCACTTCATTTTCAAGGAATTCAATAGCAAAGTTATGTTGCTGCTATTCTCTTGAAGAATCCTCTATTCTCATCAAGAGTATACTAGCACCATTACATTGGGCAATCCATCTCACCTCTTGAGTGGATTATCTTGGGATTCTTTCACCATTTTCATTCAAAGTTGTAAGAAGAGCTTATTTGTGGGGGTCCAGGAGCCCTCCCTTGGAGGAAGAAGGGAGTAATAGTCCTCTTTCTTCTTGGTGTTTTCTTTCACTAATATAATCCTTACCATTGGTGACATGAGTCTTATTGTTTTTTTGTTCTTATGTCGTTATGCTCAATAGTTTAGTTGTTTTTTTATTTCTTATTTTAATTCTTAGTTGTTCTTTTATGTTTCTTTCTCTAACCCTTTTCCTTTACAACTGTCTTGCTTAGATAACCCAACTAAGCTTGTAAGAACCTCTGTTTTGCTCATCTAGGTGGCAAAAGAGGCGCAACAATCTCCTTGTGACCTATTATCGCACAATCTATACTTACCCAATCCAAAAGGAAAGTAGGCCTAGGTTGTCATAACACAGAGGTAACCCTATCATTGTCACCCAAATAGGATACCTCTTTCTCTTTAAGAGGAGGAAAACCTCACTCCAAGGGAGATGTCTCAGGACCTAGTTGGTTGATGAAGAAGGATAAGATAAGGTAATACCACGCCTCTCTCTAGGTCACTCAAATGAATGAAGTCACTGGGAATGGTTAAGTCAAGGGGGGCAAGGGAAATAAGGTGAATGATACCTTCACTTTACCAAAGAAACAACAAACATTAACCAATGATATCAATGCTTTCATTCAACGACTTCAATATAAAAGTATGCTACCAAGCAAGTTTATGCATAAAATATAGATGTGTAGCAACATTAATAAATACTAAAATTGTAACTTATAAGGACAATGTAATAAAATATAAAGAAATTGTGATGATAGTACATTTTCTTCTTAAAATTTCTATATTAATACAAGAAAATTAATGACTTTAGAAGGGTTTTCAAAGTACTCATAAGAACATCAAATTAACAATTATGATAGCAGTAAACAACTCGAGAAAAGTACCTTGCTAAGGCAATTTAGTGGACACTTTTAACATTTATTGATTGTGGCTTGCCTAGTACAAATTGTGGGTGGATTATCAATCAAAACATTAATATAAGAGGCTATCAAAAGTGACTGTAACAACAACAAAACAAGAGTGATGACAACTGCAAGAAACCTTCAAAAATGCACTTTGTGAAGGGTAATTTAGGCACACTTTAAATCCAACTGATAATAATTTTCTTCATGCAATTTTATGGGTTGTTTTAGTTAACCTATAAGATAAATTTAGAGCTTTTAGAAGTGTTATAAAAGTCGACAGGTTAGTACATTAAAACTAGGTTAGTAGGTTAGGTAAAGTTTCTGGAGATAGCAAGTAAATTTGAGTGTAGTCTTTTCAAGGAATAGGAGAAGAGGACTACTGTCTTCAAGGGTAATGGATTCAAGGTGGATGGCTTATTATAAGTCTACAAATAAATTTATGATGATGCACAAAAGTCTAAGAGGAAAAATGCATAGTAGAATTAGTAAATTAAGTCCCCCTATGCATTGACCTCAAGAGACAAGATGCTAGGGTGTAGGAAATTCTAGGCACTAGTGCCTTGCTCTACTTAGGCTCCTTATGGAGTAAAACTTATGTAACAATAACTAAGTCAAAATCCTTAGAGTGCTAACAATCTAGGGTTCTAGGGTTTCACTAGTTACTAGATCAATTCAATGAAAGTCTTGGAAAATAAAAAGTAAGAAAGTAGCAATTTAAGTTTCTTACTTTAAGCAATAAGTACACCATGCAATTTCATAATCTTGTATGAGAAAATAAAACCATACAACATGTTGGTCCTAAAGTTTTCACCTAACTGCTAAGGGGAAGAGCTAGGCCACCTCAAGTTATGAATGGTTGTTTTTTTATTAATGGGTCAATTAGAGGGTTGGTTTATCAACAAATGAGCATGGTTTGGTTGGCCAAATGACATGGGTGAGGGTCCTCCTTGGCTGGTGGCACACTAAGGATAGAAAAGTGAGACAATAAAGGTAATAAACAAATACAAATAACAAACCATTCAATGAACAATCTGTTGCTAGAATTTTAAGTCTTAAAATGTCATTTGAAGCATTAAACATGTACCAAAAACACAGTTATTCCCACAGGTTGCAATAAAAAAAAATATTCATCAAAGCATAGTTGTTATCACAAGTTGCATACTAATAAAGACAAGTTATACAGTAGATGAAGGAAAACAAATGTACTTCACACAGTTCAAAACTATGTTCAAGATAAGAAACACATACGAATTTGGACACAAACACACTATCATCAATAATATCTTTACCAGGTAGAGAGCTTTAATCCATGCGCAGAATGGGTCCAACCAGTTGTTGTATTGATATTTTCTCCCAAAAAATGAACCCTTCTAACAGAAAAAGAATGCTTATTTAGCATAGATGTGGAGGCCCTCGACCAATGTGGAACTAAAGGTTCCTCTACACATCAGTTGTTAAATAACTTATTAACTTGACTAAAACACATTGTTGGAGTATGTTAATGAATACTCTAAAGTTCACTTAACAAAAAGGATTGGTTCTTATCACACAAAAACGACCACTTATTATGCTTTAAACTTAAAAGAGTCTTGAACTAAGTAATTAAAACTGCTACTAGCAATGAAACTAGAATGATGCATGCACTGGAATGAACTGCGATTTGACAAAAAATGACTAGGAGTGACATAATCAAGTTCTGCATTGAGCATTGGCATACATGTGCATTGTTGGAGGCCATTGGATATAACTGAATACATTGGTAGTGAAAGAAGAAAATCATCTAGCATTTTCTCGGGGTCTCTAATATTCTTTCTACAGTCTGGATTATAGTTTCTGCAATTCTGGTTTGGTGTTTTTGGGTCCGTGTTATAGAAATGTTGTTATGTACCTATTGGCTATCTCCAAACTACAACCATATGGGAAATATGATGATAAGGACTGGCTCAATGCTCCCCGACAACGATGCCATAAGATGTTGGTCTTAAATTCAGCGTAGAATATTCATAACTCCCAGAGGTCGAGAGGCTGAGTTTGAGAATCTCCCAGTGTGATAATGTTGCGAAGTGACGTGGCAGTTCGAGAGCCACTTCGATTGTTCATGGCTCTGACACTTCGGTTGTTTTTGGATTCAACACTTCCGGGGTTCGAATAACTGTGCTCAATTTGAGTTGAAATCCGTTGAAGTACTAATCTCTTGGAGTCATAACCACGTTTATATTAATTAAACAAGGATTATCCTTTTATCATTTGTCGTTTCGGGAGTTTCTGCACCCTGAATCTTTTTGAAACTTTGTTAACTCTCGATCAAAATCTCTCAGAGTAAATTTCCCCCTAACAATGTGGTGGCTGTGATGTCATGACTGATGACATGTCATGAAAAGAAGGGTGACACATGTCACCTAGAATGGGGAAAATGGTGTGCTGAAAATGATTGAAATGAGTGCCACATGTCGATGACCAATGGGTTCCACGTGTCTCCATGGATGAATGCTACGTGTCAGCATAGATGAGCGCTACGTGTCTCTGGCTCTTCGACTCTTCATCTCTTTGACAGTTTTTGAATGTAGTGATCCGAATTTTATGAGAAGAACGAAATGAATACATATTATTAAAATATTCTTAACATATAATAATAGAGATACAATAAAACTCATTTTATATCCAATAAGGAAATAAGCTGAAACTGTAAAATGCAACGGAAAACAAGCTTGTTGGAATGGTGGCAGGTTATCTCTGAGAAGAGATGTGATGGTTGCACTCATTCACAAGAAGATGACTACAATGAGGCTTTGAAGGCCTTTTTTACAATAAACCAGAATTTCACAAACCCTAGACATCCAAAAAACCTAACCCTAGGAGATGATGCGCCAAAAGTCATGTGGGCCCCGTTTGGGTAAGTTAGTACATTAACTTCCCAGGATCGTAACTTTTGCATACGATCTCCGTTTGGGGCGCATGATAGCTCGTTGGAAGGGTTTTGTCGAGGAGAATAATTTAAATCAGAGACTTTAGATATCATTGAGAAGAAGATCCCAAAAAACCGTCATTTAGGCCCTCAAAATGGCCCCGGAAGTTAAAAAATGCTAAAAATACTAATTACCAAAATTACCGGAAAACAGTTTTGAGCTAGTTGGAAAAGGTGGGTGGCCAACGATATCCACCTTGATGAATCCTCCCTCCTTAGGAAGCAATGGTCTCCATTTAATTGAGCTCCCCCATCAGATCAGGAATTTTTTTATGAATTTGGCCCTGGGTGAGCCACTTCCCTTGGTGTAGGAGCTTCCCTTCTTTCATAACTCGATAAAGTTGGATCCGTTGTTATCGAGTGGAATTGATATTTGTGTACACAATATGATCACTAGATTCATGTTTCATGTAGTCATGGTTGGTCTCTTCTGGTGTCAATTTCTCTGCTATCTCTGAGGTGTCCAATAATGGTGGGAAATATGGCCAAGGAGAGCCACGTTGAAGACTGGGTGCAGGCCAAGGAAAGGGAAAATGTTGAGCTCAAAAGAATTGTCACCCACATTCTCGGTGATGGTGTATGACCCATAATGGAGTGGGCGAAGCTTCCAATGGGGACCTGTAAAGAATTCTTTTTTCAAGTGCAACCAAACTTTGTCACCCACCTGAAACTTATGTGGCATCCAATGTTGATCATGGAACTACTTGTACCTTGCATTAGACTTATGTAGAATATGATGAACCTGTTGGCGGATGTGTTAGATCTGCTCCATGAACCGGGTGTCTTTGTCAGCTTCTGGTGGAGCAGGGGACGAGTCAGTCGAGGTGGTCACCAGGGGTAGTGCAACATCCATGGGGCCCAATGGTTGGAAGCCCAACCCCACCTGAAAGGGGTTGTTTCTAGTTGAGAGATGTAGGGATCGATTGTAGCTATGTTTGACATAGGGAATAATCTTATCCCATGTGCCAGGATTTTTTGAATTGTACATGTGCAGGATATGTACGATCATACGATTGATGACCTCAGTTTGGCCATCTTTCTAGGGGTGGAATGCAATGGATTTGGTGAGCTTGGTATCCAACATTGAACAAAGGATCGACCAGAATGTGTTGAGGAACCAACTATCACGGTATGAGATAATGGTTTGTTGGATCCCAAAATGTACCCATACTCATTCAAAGAAGAGATTGGCAGTGGCTTTTGCTGTGATGTTCTTCTTGCAGGTGGCTAGAATCGCCATCTTTGAAAAGTGATCAACAACCACAAAAACACAATCATTTCCCGTCTTGGTGGAAGGGAAGCCCAACATGTAGTCCATTGAGATGGATTCCCATGGCCTGTCAAGAGTAGGAAAAGGGGTGTACAGGCCCTATTTCTTTGTGGTTGGTTTGGAAATAGTTCAGGCAGTGTAGAATCTGATATACTTGCCGATGTCCCGTCGAAGTTTAGGCCAGTATAAATGTTTCTGCATAAATTCCACTGTGTTTTTGATGCCAAAGTGTCCTGCCACCTGACTGTAGTGATTTTCCCAAATCACCTTCATGTGCCCGCTTGATGGAACACAGAGATGGCCTAGATGACACAAAAACCTGTCTTGAAGATGGAAATTAGCGACCAATGAGTTGGCGCCCAACATTTGGTAGGTGTTGGAGAAGTTAGGGTATGTCTTGCAAAGGTGGGGCCATTCAAAGGTCTCTTGGTTGCAATATTCTAGCACCATGGTGAGTGTCGCGAATGGAGGTCAGCTGAGGCAATCAACAACTTGGTTGGTACTTCCTATTTTACACTTGATGTTGAGGTGGAGTTATTGTAAGTATGTGGACCACTTATGATGGCGGTCATTAGTCAATTTTCCTTGGGTCTGCATGAACTGTAGTGGCTTGTGATCGGTGTGGATGACTGTCTCCTTCCCAAGAATGTAATTTACAACTGGTGGAAGTCTTTCACAATGGAGTACATTTATTTGTCATAATTAGGGTACTTACATACAACATATGGTAGTGTCTCACTATGATATGCCACGGGGTGGTTGTGTTGAGTGAGAACGATGCCCATAACATAGTCTGAAGAATATGTCTTGATCTCAAAGGGATGTTGCAAGTCTGGTAATGAAAGTTCTGGGTATGAGAAAAACTGATTCTTTAATTTACTGAAGGCTTGTTGTTGGGACAGGACCCACACAAATTTTCCCTNAAGTAGGGTACTTACAGACAACATATGGTAGTGTCTCACTATGATATGCCACGGGGTGGTTGTGTTGAGTGAGAACGATGCCCATAACATAGTTTGAATAATATGTCTTGATCTC
>JZKD02S2270194.1:25379-35540 GCA_000966675.3 Picea glauca | reverse complement strand
AATGGTTGAGATGACCTCGGCGCTTTCATCGTGAAAATCCTGAAGGGCCCCACTCATGGCTCAGCTATTGCGCCGTGTGTCCTTCAGATGGACGGTCCCGATTCTTTTGGGATTTCTGGCACCGGGGCTTCACGATGCAACACTTCTTAGAATCCTGATTGACCAAACCGCGAAAGCACAGATGTACGCCGCGTGTCCTCTAGAGGAACGGTCGAGATGGAATTTGATGTTAGAAGAGGGTTGCCTCCATTATCAGGCTCGCTTGACGTGACCGGGTGCTTGGACCATGGGCTTAGCTTCAAAGGCGCTTATCGGCGTTTCAGGGTTCGGAGTTTCGAGACGTAAAATGACGAGGAGCTCTTACCCCTCGAATCCCCGAATGCCGACATGACATGTTCGCGCACCACGTATCCTTTTGGATGGACGGTCAAGATCCTTCATGAATGTATATGGACGCTACCCATCGTTCTAATCCCAGCGCAACTCCGCTAGCCCCGATATCCCGATGATCGTTGATCTGCTCTTATGGATGAATCTAGGTTGTTGACAACGTAATTTCACCCGCTTACTTGATTGGAAGCCTTAAAATGAGATTTTTCCATGCTGCGCTTGGGCGCTCCTCGTACAACTTGCAGACCCGAATGCTCTTGTGCCTAGGAAAAGAAATGTCGCTAACACCTGGTATTCCCAAGGTTTAGACATGTGTTCCACGAGTTCCAAACAACTCATGTCATCATCCTTTGTAGCTCATGCTCATGACAACCCATCAACTAGTGAGATTAAACTTCGGGAGAAGAAAAGTAGAGTCAAATTTCCTTGTAGGTTATGTGAAGGAATTCATCAAACTCACCTTTTCCCTCGTATGGATGAAGCCTCGAGATTGTTGGAAGAAATAACGGTTTCCCAGCCACAAATTCCAACTGCTTATTGTAATCTCTCTCTCGACCCACCATTGGTTTCCAAATTGATCGATATGATTCCATCATCGATCGATCCCACTCTTCCCTTGAAGAGTGAATCTAAAGTGGTCAATTTGGTCCCCTTGTCAGTTGATACCACTCTTCCCTTGAAGAGTGAAATCCAAGTGGTCAACCAGAATCCACCATTGGTCGATCCCACTCTCCCCTTAGAGAGTGACACTCACCAAGTGATCGATCCGATCCCATCATCAATTGATCCCACTCTCCCGTTAGATATTGAAGTCGATATCACTCACGTTTTTCTTGTTAATACAAATTCTATCATACAAGGGGACATTTCTCCTCCTATTGTTGAACCCACTCCAAGTAATGAGGCCATTCGTTTCGATTGGCATGGGCTAACTGGACCTCGTCTTCTTCCTACGTACCTTTCCAAATAATTGTTCATGTTTGTGGTAGGAGCCTTCCTTAGACTATCGTAGATGAAGGTGCTTTCGTTAGTATTCTATCCTCAACTCTTTGGAAATCTTTGGGTCATCCTTAGTTTCTGTCAGTCACCCAAAATATGTTAGCTTTTAACAAACAAATCACTCAACCTTTAGGGATCCTTCCTCAATTAGCCATTACTTTAGGAGGGAAAACTCTTTATATTGACGTTATGGTAGTTCACGACCCTTTGGATTTTACTTTGCTCCTTGGGTGATATTATGTCTATGCCATGAAATATATCGTCCACTCTCTTTCGAGTGATATATTTCCCTCATAATGGAAAAATTGTGATTATCGATCAGCTTTAGTTTGTTGATCCTCATTTGACTAGTAACCACCCGCCTTCCCTAAATGGTCATTATGTGCAAGTGGTATCGCCCCTGCCACAAGTTTATTATGTGGCAATGTGTCATGTGCGTTGAGCTCCAGATGAGGCTTATTTCGACTTAGATCTGGTAGTTGACATGGTGATATATTCAATAGGTCTATTAGAGCTTGATATTCTTACCCCTATTGTGGCCCTCAATACGTATTCCTTCCAGAGCGTTGTTCTTCCATCCAACGAAGATCTCTTGGAAGCCATGATTGAGGTATGTCCCTTGACATGTATTCCTTTGAGAGCATTTTCCTCGTAGAAGCCATGATCAATAAGAGGTAATGGGAATAGTTTTATTTTAGGTTCCAAGCTCATTAAAAAATGAAACTAGAGTCGAGCAAATTTCTTGTTTTTGTGTCAAGATCATTAAAAAATGAAACAAAGTTCTGGGAATCGAACCCAGAGGTTATGAGCATAATTCTTTTTCTGTGTCGAGATCGTTAAAAAATGAAACAATCGCCTCTCCCTTTGAGTCGATTCTTTCACTAGAACTCATACATGAACCTTCATTTCATCCACTTGGGTCAATTGATCCTCTTTCTTCCTCCCTCTCTAGTGAACATTTTCCTATCAGTAACCAGGATTCTATTTYGGTATAGAAATTGGCGATAGGAGAAGAGTCGGTGAATGAAACAAAGCTTGTGGGGCATGTCCCCAGCCTCTGGACATCATGTTGGAGTTGAGTCACTAGCTTCTCAAGTTGGGGGRRAATTACCAACYACCCATGGGTATCCTCCCTCGAAACCTTTGGATATTAYATTGGGAAGACTGAGCATAGTTCTTTCTTTGTTTCAATGTCRTTAAAAAATGAGGCAGATTGTCTGCTTAATGGTTGTGCTTGCCACTGCTTCATTGTTATTTGTCGTCTCCCTTTCTTATAGCTTGTTAATKCTTTGTGCTATCTATCATCTCGCTTCCTTATAACCATTGCAATTATGCTTCACACTAGTCGTTCACATCACATTGCTTCCATTTTGCAGTCTASCTCTAGAGAGACACATTGCTAGGAGTGATCCTTGCTTGGGGGTCATTCCCATCGAAACGTACTAGTATTTCCTAGAATKAGATTAGTCTTTGTTCTTTATTGTGCTCATTAATACATGAGAATAGGTTACTGAGTACACTTTTATCTCTTTTTCGGACTCGTAAAATCTACATGAAAAAGGAACTCTTTGGAGTCTCCTTTAAGCTCTTTTCATACTCCCTAAACATGAAAAGATTGTTGACTGAGCTTGTTTCATTTCACACTATTAAAAGGTTTGAAAGGGAATCTTTCGAGTGGTATTTTATCTCTTTTTTGGCCTCATGAGACTAATTATGAAAAAGGATTACTCTAATCAAGCATGACTAGAAGAGTTCCCCCTTGTATTGTTTTACACTTTTTTCGGGCTTGGGAGACTAAATTTACAAAAAAGTCACCCATGGAGTCATATTTAAGTTCTTTTCAGACTCTCTAAATGTGAAAAACCATTGAGTTTACCTTCTTTAGGCTCGTGAAATTATGCATTGAGGGACCTATGTGGGACCAATCCCCGAGACCCATACAGGACCGAACCCATCCTTTTTCAAGTTCATTAAACATANCTCGTGAAATTATGCATTGAGGGACCTATGTGGGACCAATCCCCAAGACCCATACAGGACCGAACCCATCCTTTTTCAAGTTCATTAAACATATGTCGAGGGACTCATAGAAGATGAGCTATACTGAGCATCTTTTATCCTCCTCAAGCTCATTAAAAAACAAAGAGGTACTCGCCAATCATGGTTGGGGGGAAATTGAAAGAAGTGGGTCAAGTTTTTTGGAATCCATTATGGCAGATATTGTTATCACCCTTGAACATGGCACCTGATTGTGTCTCGCCTTACAGTTGGGTAATATGCTTGTATCTGAGTCATACTAATTCTATGTGTCGTTACACTTTTTTGTTCTAGTCAAAGAGTGATATTATTATCATCGCATTATGTTCTTGGTACTCATTGAGTCAATTCTGCCAAGTCTTGTGTTGTGCCTCACAATGTTCAAGGGAAGTTCCATTCCAAACCAACCATTTGTAGTATTACCAGTTTCTATTCATGTGTCAGTCCATACTCATTTAATCCACCATATTACATCAATTTTTTGTGTTTGTTTCGTGTCAATGATGAGGGATACATCATGTCCCTCCTTCGATGAGTCTATTCCCGTCGACTTCAACACATCATCTAGGAATTAGACTTAGAAACAAATTAGTAACTTGGAAACCCTATGCCTCAACGACAAGCCTCCTAGCCTCCGACAGTAGGTTTACACCATTGGCCTCTGATAGGATGATTCCATGAATGTTCAACCTCATCTCATTTATTCACATTCACTGGAATGTACTAAAGGTACCTTGGGAATCACTGTCATCATTGGTAATTTCCCTCACACTTGTTAACGATATACCTTAATGAGCAGTAATCAAGTGGTTTCTACCATGTTTGACATCAAGTCATCTATTTGCATGGCCAGATTCGTACCACTTCGGGATTGGGACGAAGACCCTGGGTTGGACACTCACTCTATTACGTTCTTTTCCAAAGCTACGATAGAGATCAGGGACAACGCCACTTTGGTTAGAGGAAAATATGGTGAATCATGCCTTTTCTCAAGTGACAAATATGAAGAGATGAGGTTGTTTTGGGTCGAATCGTATCCTATGGCACTATCTTAGGATCAAATACCAACTCATGGATCCATATCCTCAACCACTTCCCTTATTAGCTCATGGTGGTTGAGCCTCCCAATCCTATAAATTAAAGGCATTTCCATGGTGAAAGGAGGAAGATTTTAGGTGTCAAACCTTTGATCCTAGGAGAAAAAATTAAACATTTTGCTATCAAGATTTTCATTTAAGGGTTGGACAAGGAGAGATTGGAGAATATTTCTACAACATCAACTTAATTTGTAAGTGCCTTCTTTGGCTTTCCATTCAATATAAACTTGGCCTATTCCTTTCTCTATTGTGTTCATGATAGTGTCTATGCTTAAGTAAAATCGGGTATAGATATATATGGTTTTTATCTAATGAAATCTAGTAGAAGTAGGAAGGTTTTCTTGCCTCTTGTTTTGTAGGTCTCTTTGGTCGCCGAAGGAATTGGAGTAGCGAGGACAAAATTCGGGAAATTGTTGGGCCTCGACCAAGTTTTGAGGAAACATTGGTCGTGTTTGACCACTTTTGGGACTTCGATAGGCTAGTCGAAGATGGAGTGCCTGGGAAGAGCTGAGATCGCGGGATCTCACCTATTTTGTGGGCTTTTTGGGATTTTAGGGTTTATGTAATGGGTTAAGGGATGTCGGCACATGGGTTTACCCATGATTAGGCTTTTTTTTAATGTATAGATAAGTAGCTAAGCGATGTAAAGATTAGTTCTAGCTAAGTGTTGTTTTGAGTTGTTGTTGGCTTAGTGCAGGAAGTATTGGCTTTTGTGCGGAAATGCAGTAAGACTTCCAGAGCTAAGTGAAAGTGATTGTAAGAAGGCTCTTTGTTGAAAAGAGGTGTTGGCTCTATGCCTTTACTTACTTTCATGGAAGGTGGATCTAGTGCGTTGTGCACAAATCAACTGTCCAGTGTGAAGCTTGGCTCTGTGGATTTGTTCACAGGAGCAGATGAATGTAAGAATATTGGAGACTAATAAAGAAGAAGAGAAGAAGATTGGTGGATGTATCCCCACACTGGGGTGAACCACATATATCATGTGTTTGTTGTGCTTTGTGCAATGTTGTTGATGTTATTTATGAGGTTATCTGCTTAGTGCATCGATCTTTATGTATGATGCATAGATCTATGGATGCTTAGTGATTCATTCATGTGGAATGAATACTAGATCTGAACTAATGTTATGTACAAAGAGGTTTTAAGGGTTTGATCTAAACTGTTACTGCATTGATCTATAATAAGGGTTAATCTGTGATGTGAATAAGAACCATAATCTAATGCATATTATTGGCTAAGTGTTATGTTAAGTGTTGTAATCACATATCTATGTCCCATCTTGGTTACAAACACTTGAGTCTTGTAACCCCTGCCTCTACCTCGGGTGAGACTTCATCTACTTCGCAGGTGTTGCCGAAAGGGATGGTAGTTAGGGGTTTTTGGTGCGTTGTTGAAGCGATGAACCCTGGGTTTTCCCCTGTGCCAACAAATGGTTCTGTTGTCGGTACCTGAACCTGTGATTATTGGGAACTGAAGGAAAGAGAACCTGAACCTTGCCAGAATTTCAGAACAACGCAGAATAGAACTCCGCCATGGTGAAGCTATATGACCGTTGGAGGCGCCTCGACCATTATAATAACGCTCCAGAATCGCTAGAAATGCAGTTATTGACGGAAATACCATTGTTGGACCATTGGGACCGCGCTGCAATGGTCGGATTCGTATTGATTGAGGCATTCCTGCCCATTGGAGGAATATGTTACGACGTTGCTTATTTAACCCATCGGATGCTACGCCAGGACCACTTTTTACCACTTTTGATTATCCAAGGTAACAGAGAATAGATTGCATATCGCGATGTGATTTCGAGACCTCCCCATTTTTTTTACTACTTCGTTGTTTGTTTGCCTACCCGATCTATTTGATTACCAGTGTGAATGTCGGGTGAACAAAGCGCGTTAGAGAAATCTGTGGAGGAAATTATCATCGATTTTGTGGCTAAGAAAGTCATGTATGTAGGAATACAGGCGTCGTCGACTGGTGGATTTCAAGCATCCCCCTCGAATGGATGTCGTTCTAGCCGAACTACTGAAAAGCGAAGTAAGCACCGCGACGATCTCGCTAACACGAAGCAGATCCCGTTGGTCTTGCCTGACTACATCCCACCTCTAGTTGGCGCAATTAACCACGAAAGCATCCCTCGAGATTTCGAGTACACTCTGATCACCATGTACATCCTGAAGGGGATACGCGTAGTTGGACCCCAATTAGGACACATCCCAGCGCTGAAGAACAATGAATTCAACCTCGGCGACAAGAATAATTACGTGATGCTCGCGTCGCACAGATACCTAAAGATGATGACTGGGAGGAATCCTAAGATAGTCTTACAGCTATGGATTAAGGAGCTCGTGCGGTCAACGATCTTGAACGTGATGAATATCCCTCATTCGGTCGACATCAGGAGATTAACGCTTGCGTTAAAATCCTCCTTTCATGCTATTATGGAGGTTATCTTTGGTTATACAAGTGCATCATTGTGGATCCGGCGTTGATCCACTTGATCATTAGATTGAGCATGAAGGGACCGGAACCTCAACAATTCTACCCAGGGAATACTTTTGATCGCTCCCTGGCACAGTGCATCAAGGAAGACTATGGCGATGTAGAGAAGGGAAAGAGAGGCTACAAGGTAGCCTCTATCCAAGATGGCGCAGTGCGCCTTGCTTTCCAACTGATCGTTGGCAAGCTCGTCAGAAAGAACCAGCCCATGCAAGTCACGGGGTTCGTAGTGGACCTCGCAGGAAAATCCATAGAAGGAATGTAGATGAATTGGATGAATTACCTCGTCAACGAGTTGGAGAGGGACTGCTACGAAGAACAGGATCAAGGGTATGAGTTTCACTTTAGCTGGCTATTGGTATTGATCGCATTTTTCGCTTGGAAAATGCCGGAAGGAGTAGCCTTCTCGAAAGTTGAGCCATCAGATTCGTTGGTTGCAAGGCTCTCCACCTTGTGGTACAAAAATGTGATGGCGAAGCAATGGAAATCAAACACGGTGTTCCATGCCTACTACCAGTAGTTGAAGCACGTCATAGAATCATTCCCTCAAATGACATCGAACACACTCCATCAGTACAGACCGTTCTCGAAGTTCCACGCATATCGGCACTTCATTTATATCATTTTGCGTAGGGATGAAATCAAGGAGGAGCTACAGTCATACTATAAATTGATTGATGAAGACATGGAGGATATTACCAAAGAATGGCCCACAGAGTTCCTTGTACCAGTAGAAGATGCAGAACTCTCTAACCCTGACATCATAGGAATCCCCTTGGTCACTCGGGTCGAGCATGCTGGACAGAGCAGCACGAAGAAGAAAAAGAAAAAGGAATAAATCCAAGAAACTAATGAGGAGGACAACATCTCAGAGGAAAGTAGGCATGATTCACCCGTAGCAGGAGGAGGAGACAAAGTGAACCAAGAAGAAGGAGGGGAGGAAGGAGAAAAACAAGGTAAAGGTGAAGTTACACCACTGAAGGACCTCCTTACCACAGTAGAAACATCGCAAAAGAGGAAGGTTTCCCTGGACAAACATTCGGCAAGAAAGAACGCCCGCACCAATAAGCCTCGGTCGAAGAATGTGCTCACAGTGGACGATGTTAATCTAATCATCACAGTCGTAGAAGATGCTTTAGAGGATATCTTTCAAAGATATGGCGTGAAGCAGGAAATGTTGTATGAAAGAATAAAGAAGGAGTTGCAGAAGATACAGTAAGCCATCCATTCGAGAAGCACAGTACCTACTACGCCTTCTTCATCGGAAAGTACAGAATTGGGGGATGAGCCCACCCAATTATGAAGATTAGCATATGTAACATAGGCTCAATTTCAGCGAGCCCACGAAGAGAAGGAGCAGGCTACAGAATCCTTGAAGCAATAAAAGGAGGTGGTCTTACAACAACTTCGAGTTGCATAGAAGGAGAAAGATGAAACTCAGGCGATGTTTGAGGAGGACAAAGCAGTGATGCAGAAAGAAAAACATCAGTTGCTCGTAGAGCAGAATGAATTCAAGGAGGCAGTGACTAAAGAACTTTTTTTTGTGTCGGGCTTGGAACAGGAGGAAGAAGAGTCAACCGAGATTCAAGTTGGGAAGTTCGTTGATGACATTCAATAGATTCAAGCAAGAGTAATGGAGTTAGAGCTCCAAGCAGTGTTGAGAACTCCAGAAGAAGTGCATGATCAGAAGGAATAAATCGCCAAGAGCGTAGTAGAACGAATCAAGGCACTTGCCTCAGAGTATAAGCAACTGAGTGATCGAATTGCGCAGACCTATGAGCGCCTTGCAGAAGATACGAAGCTAAGGAAATTGGAAGCACAGCTCCAGGAGGTGAAGCAGCGGGAATCCACCGTGCAAGCATAGATGAAGCTGCTTACTGCAGTCGAGAAGATGAAACGATCACAGGAACATCGCGCAATCCAGTAGCAAATTATTGTTATTCAGAGCAAAGTCATGTAAGTGACACAGAGACTACAGTCGGTGCACGACAAAGTCTGCACAATTTTTGAAGAGATTGAAGAACAAGGCTCGTAGCTAGACCAATTGGTTGCAACAATGAAACAGTGCCTGGAAGGGCCTATTACAAAACAATTGATTCAGGAGTTTTCCGAGCAAGAAGCTCTAGTGAAGCAACAAGTCGAGGTCGCTCGAGCTAAGCTCGAGGCCTTCGAAGCAGTATTTCCCAGATCTGAGTGAATCGGGACGAGTCACAGGTGAGTGTTGGGGGCATGTTGGCCCTCAACCAAGTTTTGAGGAAACTATGGTCGTGTTTGACCACTTTTGGGACTTCAACAGGCTGGTCGAAGATGGAGCGCCCAGGCAAAGCTAAGACCAACGGATCTCACCTCTTTTGCAAGATTTTTGGGCTTTTAGGGTTTATGTAATGGGTTAAGGGATGTCGGCCCATGGGTTTACCCATGATTAGGATTTTTTGTAATGTATAAATAAGTAGCTAAGAGATGTAAGAAGTAGTTCTAGCTAAGTGTTGTTTTGAGTTGTTGTTGGCTTAGTGCAGGAAGTATTGTCTTTTGTGCAGAAATGTGTTAAGACTTGCAGAGCTAAGTGAAAGTGATTGTATGAAGGCTCTGTGTTGAAAATAGGTGTTGGCTCTATGCCTTGACTTACTTTCGTGGAAGGTGGATCTAGTGCGTTGTGCGCAGATCACCTGTCCAGTGCAAAGCTTGGCTCTATGGCTTTGTGCACAGGAGCAGATGAATGTAAGAATCTTGGAGACTAATAAAGAAGAAGAGAAGAAGATTGGTGGGCATAGCCCCACACTAGGGTGAACCACGTATATCATGTGTTTGATGTGCTTTGTGCGATGATGTTGATGTTATTTATGATGTTATCTTCTTAATGCATTGATCTTTATGTATGATAGATAGATCTATGGATTCTTAGTGCTTCATTTATGTGGAATGAATACTAGATCTAAACTAATGCTATGTATAAAGAGGTTTTAAGGGTTTGATCTAAATTGTTACTACGTTGATCTGTAATAAGGGTTAATCTGTGATGTGAATGAGAACCATAATATAATGCATATTATTGGCTAAGTGCTATGTTAAGTGTTGTAATCACATATCTTTGTCCCAGCTTGGTTACAGACACTTGAGTCATGTAACCCCCCCCCCC
>JZKD02S2270194.1:0-18048 GCA_000966675.3 Picea glauca | reverse complement strand
TTCCATCCTTGATAGGATTGTCTTAAGGATTATCTAGCGACTCCATTATGGGACGTGTTGGAGACGGAAGTCACTCCTGGATTGCTAGCAGGAGCAGATCCCGACGCCCATCAGTTTTATGTCATGTTTTGTTTATGGATGGGGTGACCGAATGGAAGGAAACTCGAAATAGTAGTGTTCCAACTCTGAAAACAGGCCAGGTATACATGAGCAAGTGAGGTCTTGTGTAAATTTCAGACAGTGAGTTGTAGTAAAGGGTGAACAGGTGGAAGACTTATGGAGAAGAGTGCGAAGGTCTGTTATAAACAACAGGTTCCTAACGGACTGTAGAAGAAGGCATCCAAACACAAGACCTTCTTGCATTTAAATACAGAGCACCAGAAAAGACAGTAATGCCACAATAAATCATTTATCATAACAGAAATGCAACAATTCATGCGACTCAGTCAATCACGAACTTTCCTAGTATAAGATGAAAAACTAGACGGGTAAAGAAGAATTGTTTGTCATAAAACAAGAAATATCATATACAGATACACAAGCTGGAAACTGAAATAGCTGCTAAACATTACAATAGGGAGCTCTACTCAACCATCAATCCTTACAAAAATGGCGAAAACGCCTACATATATTCAAAAAACCACCACAGCAGCAAAAACAAGATGCTGCATTAAATAATTGCGTCTGCATGGCTTCTGACAGTCTGCCCATGCAGACTCAGGACGATCGTGCGCCCATGACAGACGCCATCTTAACTACGCATGGCTCCATCAAGGGGAGTAGTTGAGCCATTTAAATTTCAAGCTAGCGTGTGTAGACCTCCTCCGGCTGGTCGCAAAATTGGGCATGGCTTCTCTGGAAGAATGGGTACACAGGACCCTCCTGAATAGACTGTTGGTCAGACCCTCCATGCCTTGCAATTAATGATTGAGGTGAGGCCTCAACCACCCTCTCTTTCCTTCATTCATTGCTGAGCCGAAGAGGCTCTTTGGATCCCCGAGTGGAATCCCTGATGAAAACACGACCCAGTCCACAGGTCTCTTCTTCTTTCATCACGGTCTCCTGTTCTTCACCGTGACTTTTCCCCGACTCTGTATCGGGTTTCGGGTTTTCGAGTTCCCCGTTGTCAAGATTTTTTGACCCTTTGAACTCCCGATCACCGATTCTCCGATGAGCGCTCTTTTTCCCTTAGCCCATCTGAGCTATACAATGGTACATGTGACCTGCTACCATATGACCGCAGTCATATAGCTTTCCATCGGGGTTTCGGGGTTTGCGACGTCAACGTGCATGCATCCTCCAGACTTGCGATTAGTCGATAAGCTTGGCCTCCGCCCAGTTGAAAACTGGCTCCCACACTATGGTGCTCCTCTCGGTCCCACCATGACTGACAGTTGTTCCCCATCGATTGGGGTTTCGCGGATGGAAATTTTGAAGTGCACGAATCACTCGTCCCCAGGATCCCCGATATCCCGATGGCTTCAACTCCGATGGACGCTTCCCTATCGAAACCCTCCCCGATAACGATGATCTCCTGCCACACATCCTTTCCAGATGGACGGTCCCTATTGACTCTTGGGGATTCAGGACTTTCGCTGTCTTGCTCCTATTTCTTGTCCTGAGACAAGAAATATCGCTAACATTAGGCTCCATGGGGGATAGAGTCATCCCTGCGATGCTCTAAGAACTCATTCCGCAGCTTCAGTGCCTTGTTGTTGGGCTATGGAGTCATGCCGAAAACATCCCNCTCTCTCTCTCTCTCTCTCTCTCTTGCAAATGTATTTTCATGATTTCTCTTGGTGTATTATGGAGCTAAGGTGGTGCACACCTCTTGGAGACTTATTCTCTTGTTTTGTGATGGAATTTACTTGGTGAACAAGGGTTTTATATTGCATCTCTCTTGGAATTGGTAAGAAAAATATGCAATTTGTTAGTTCGTCTCAATGTTATGAGAAATATTACCCTACAGACAAATTAATCTCCCCTTTGGACCAAGACCCCTTCTTTGGTCGAAATACAGAATAAAACAAATGGTTTCTACTTTCCTTATAGATCTAGTTCATTACCAATCGAAATGAGAAAGAGAAAGAGTGTCGTGTACCTTGTTTCGATGTTTGTCTTGGTTGCTCCAAGTTTTAGGCTTGATCTCCAAGATCCTTAGCACGATTCAGGACTTGCAATGAACAACAAATAAATCCTTTCTTTTACTCTATGTCATTAGATAAAATAGATCTATCTATACCTGATTTGACTTAAGCATAGACATTACAATGAACAAGCATAATCAAAGTAATAGGCCAAGTTAATATTAATGGAAAACCAAAAGAAGGCACTTACAAATAAATTTTATTTCATTGTAATATTCTCCAAGCTCTCCTCATCCAACCCTTGCATGAAATTATTGAGATCAAAATGTGGATACTTCAAGGAATTCTTTCTCTCGGGATCAAAGGTTTGACACATTAAATCTTCCCCCTTTCACCTTGGAAATGCCTTTAATTTATAAGATTGGGAGGTTCAACCACAATGGGATAATTAGGGAATTTGTTGAGGATATGGCTCCATGAGTTGGGATTTGATTCTAAGATACTTCCATAGGATAGGATTCCACCCAAAATAATCCCATCCCTTCAGAGTTGTCCCTTAAGAAAAGGCGAGATTCGCCATATTTTCCTCTAACCAAATTAGCGCTCCCCTTGACTTAGAGACAGAGTGCCAGAAGTACTCCCTAAATAAATTCAAAGGGGAACCACCCTATGAAGTGACGCTCCCCAGCATGGACAGGGGGGGCGCCACCTTTCATAAATGCTCAAAAAATGGTCGAATTTCCAAGTGAAAAGCATGTTTATGGCCTTGAAATGATGGGTTTCTTCCTCCAATATGACTTAGGGATCATGGAAAATGTCTTTCATGGTGTCAATGAGTTTTGACACTTGGATAAGTGCATGCAACACTTATTAAGGTGCATATGGCACTTGATGACACTTGCGACACTTTCTACACTTAGGGTGTGACACTTAAGTGTGGCATTTTGATGTGTAACAGATGCCCACTAAAGTGTGAGGTCATAAGAGAAACGGATGGTTGAAACACTTTAAAAAAATCGATGCAAGGGTGTTGGAGTAGGAGAACCTGGAAAAAGTTTCAAATAACCATCAAACAATATAAATATATGTTTCATTCCCATGGTAGGCATACCTATACTCGGAACATGAGTTGACTAAAAGCATGGTCGTCAACCAATACACTATGGATCCATGAGAATACTGACTAAGGATATGGCCACCATAGATGCAATTTGGATCCATACCTCCATGACATGAACTGATCACAGCCATGAAAAATACACAATGGAGCTACGAGAAGGCAAAACATAGCCATGGATCAATACAATGTGGATCTATGTGACAGTATATTTATCAGTAAGATTGCCAACATGGTGATTGTACTAAAATATTTTACATGCTCAAATGATCTCCATAGAAGCATGGGAAAAGCACATAATAGAGTGAACGCCCAACCCAGGATCTTCGTCCCAATTCTGAAATAGTGTGATTCTAGCCATGCGAATAGATGACTTGATGTCGAACATGGTATAAACCACTTGATTATCAGTCATTGAGGTATATTGTTAACAAGTGTGTGGGAAACCAACAATGATGACAATGATTCCCAAGGTACCTTTAGCACATTCTAGCGAATATGAATAAATGAACTAAGGTCAAAATTTCATGGAATCATCTAATCAGAGGTCGATGGTGTAAACCTATTGTTAGAAGCAAGGAGGCCTACCATTGAGGCATGCATGTTCCAAGATACTAATTTTTTTCTAAGTCTAATTCCTAGATGATGCGTTGAATTTGACAGGAACATACTCATTGAAGGAGGTCCAAGATGTATCCCCCATCATCGACATGAAACAGACATAGGAAATTTATGTAAGATGGTAGATTAAATGAGTATGGACTGACACGGGAATGGAAACTAGTAATACTGTAGATGGTTGGTTTGGAATGAAACTTCCCTTGAACATTGTGAGTCATCACAAATGACTTGGTAGCATTGACTCGATGAGTACCAAGAACATTATGTGGGGACAATAAGAGCACTATTCGAATGGGATGAAAAAGTATAAAGACACATGGAATTGGTATGACTCAGAGACAAGAAGATTACCAAACTGTAATATGAGACACAAACATGTGCCATGTTCAAGGGTGACACCAATAATTTCCATAATGGATTCCAAAAAACTTGACCCACTTCTTTCAATTTTCCCCCCCACCATGATTAGTGAGTACCTCTTTGTTTTTTAATGAGCTTGAGGAGGATAACAGATGCTCATTATAGCTCATCTTCGATGAGTCCCTCGACATATGTTTAACGAACCTGAAGAAGGATGGGTTTGGTCCTTTATGGGTCCTAGAGATTGGTCCCATATAGGTCCTTCAATGCATAATTTTATGATCCCAAAGAAGGTAAAATCGGTGGTTTTTCACGTTTGGAGACTCTGAAAAGTACTTAAAGATGACTCTATGGGTGACTTTTTCATAAATTTAGTCTCCCAAGCCCGAAAAAAGTGCAAAACAATACAAGGGAGAACTCTTCTAATCATGCTTGACTAGAGTATTCATTTTTTGTAATTAACCTTGCAAGGCCAAAAAAGAGGTAAACTACCACTCAAAAGATGCCCTTTCAAACATTTTAATGAGTGTGAAAGGAAACATGCTCACTCGACAATCTTTTCATGTTTAGGGAGTCTGAAAAGAGCTTAAAGGAGACTCCAAAGAGTTCATTTTTCATATACCTTTTACGAGTCTGAAAAAGAGATAAAATTATACTCGGTAACCTATTCTCATGTATTGACAAGAACAAGAAAGAACAAAGACTAAGCTCGTTCTAGAAAAGATTACTAAGTTACGATGGGAACGACACCCAAATGAGGATCCCTCCTAGAATCATGTCTCTCTAGAGGTATTTTTCCCCCATATTGCATGGTATAATCTAGTGGCTTCATTCCAGCATGATGTATAGAGGCTATAGCCCTTCCCCCTAAGCATTGTTTCCTTTTCTGACTCTTCTTATTTCCTCATTTAGGCATCTAAATACTGATAAGAATATTTTCACTAGACGGAGGAAAAGAAGGTTCAAATATTTGATCCATAGGAAGACTTGATTGTTTCATAGTGTTATTGGTTGAAACCCTAGGAGGAGTATAAAAGCATATACCCTCCATCAAGCCTCATCTTCATTGCTAGATATTAAGTCAATTTTGGACAAGGTTGCTAGGAGTACAAGGGTGTACACCCTCCTAGATTTACCTATGTTTGATTTTCATACCATAGGGAGTAAGAGGGTTTACACCCCTATGGATATTGTAGATCCAAATCTTATATCCAAGACTCCATTTACCCATTTTTTAAAAGGAACTAATCTGATTTTTGCATTGGAGAAATAAAATTGCTTGCATTGTGTAACGTGATTTTACGAGTTTTTCAAGTTGTTTGAAGTGGAATCAATTTTATGCTCTAGTAGCTTGCTACTAGGGTGTCCTCCTTTTCTAAGGATATATTAATTTTGTTATAACGTTAAATATACATCCATTAGAGCTGCAGCAAATTGCTCTCAAACTTTTACTTTTTCTCTCTTTTAAACCGTCGGAATTTGCTAGAAAGCTGCCATAATAATCTACTTGTCACTTAGCATCTTTTGGGTGGTTTACTTGTAATTTTTGGTGGTTAGAATTTTCTTTTGTAGAAACATTTTGATACATCCATAAGGCTGATATAATATCTCTATAATAACATCTTTAAACAGCCCTATATTGTTGCTAAAGTCTTGCTCCATCTCACTTGATTTATACTCGTCATTGGTAGCTTAACTCTTGCATCTCTAGCTAGACTTGTAGTGACTTATTTAGAAGCTTTGATTATTATTTACTTTTTGAACTATATATTTGTTTACTACTGCTATATATGAAATCAAGATTCACTTTCTTGTCCATTGGATATCAAGGCTTGTATACGTGTCTTTTCTTATGTCTCGGTTAGGTACAACAATCTTCTACAGGTACACTACTTCTTGGAAACCTTCCCTCATCGACAAGACTTCGTCCCAAGCCTTCCATATCTCCACAACTTGACATATAGGGGTTGCACTTCCATAACCTCACTTTCCATCTCATTTCCCCCTAGGTTCACCCAGGATTCCCCCCTTGTGTTAGATTTATCCTTCACGAAAGCGAGGGGAAGGTTTATCTAAGGTGACAATGGGTAGACTCTCCCACAATTATTTCCATATATTGGATTGGGTTGGGATTTTCCCAACCTATAGTTTGTGCAATAAATTTTTTGCGTCATTGTCGGGGAGGATTTTGAATCCTCTTTCATGCCCTAACGACATTTTGGAAAGATTCCATCCCAAATCCTTTATCCCTAGATTGCTTGGTGACCCCACTAGAAGAATGTTCCCCTTCCATCCTTGATAGGCTTGTCTTAAGGATTATCTAGCGACTCCATTATGGGACGTGTTGGAGACGGAAGTCACTCCTGGATTGCTAGCAGGAGCAGAGCCCGACGCCCATCAGTTTTATGTCACGTTTTGTTTATGGATGGGGTGACCGAATGGAAGGAAACTCGAAACAGTAGTGTTCCAACTCTGAAAACAGGCCAGGTATGCATGAGCAAGTGAGGTCTTGTGTAAATTTCAGACAGTGAGTTGTAGTAAAGGGTGAACAGGTGGAAGACTTATCGAGAAGAGTGTGAAGGTCTGTTATAAATAGCAGGTTCCTAACGGACTGTAGAAGAAGGCATCCAAACACAAGACCTTCTTGCATTTAAATACAGAGCACCGGAAAAGACAGTAATGCCACAATAAATCATTTATCATAACAGAAATGCAACAATTCATGCGACTCAGTCAATCACGAACTTTCCTAGCATAAGATGAAAAACTAGACGGGTAAAGAAGAATTGTCTGTCATAAAACAAGAAATCTCATATACAGATACACAAGCTGGAAACTGAAATAGCTGCTAAACATTACAATAGGGAGCTCTGCTCAACCATCAATCCTTACAAAAATGGCGAAAACGCCTACATATATTCAAAAAACCACCACAGCAGCAAAAACAAGACGCTGCATTAAATAATTGCGTCTACATGGCTTCTGACAGTCTGCCCATGCAGACTCAGGACGATCGTGCGCCCATGACAGACGCCATCTTAACTGCGCATGGCTCCAACAAGGGGAGTAGCTGAGCCATTTAAATGTCAAGCTAGCGTGTGTAGACCTCCTCCAGCTGGTCGCAAAATCGGGCATGGCTTCTCTGGAAGAATGGGTACACAGGACCCTCCTGAATAGACTGTTGGTCAGACCCTCCATGCCTTGCAATTAATGATTGAGGCGAGGCCTCAACCACCCTCTCTTTCCTTCATTCATTGTTGAGCCAAAGCGGCTCTTTGGATCCCCGAGTGGAATCCCTGATGAAAACACGACCCAATCCACAGGTCTCTTCTTCTTTCCTCACGGTCTCCTGTTCTTCACCGTGACTTTTTCTCGACTCTGTATCGGGTTTCGTGTTTTCGCGTTCCCCGTTGTCAAGAGTTTTTTACCCTTTGAACTCCCGATCATTGATTCTCCGATGAGCACTCTTTTTCCCTTAGCCCATCTGAGCTATACAATGGTACATGTGACCTGCTACCATATGACCGCAGCCATATAGCTTTCCATCGAGGTTTCGGGGTTTGCGACGTCAATGTGCACGCATCCTCCAGACTCGCGATTCTCCGATAAGCTTGTCCTCCGCCCAGTTGACAACTGGCTCCTGCACTATGGTGCTCCTCTCGGTCCCACCATGACTGACAGTTGTTCCCCATCGATTGGGGTTTCGCGGATGGAAATTTTGAAGTGCACGAATCACTCGTCCCCAGGATCCCCGATATCCCGATGGCTTCAACTCCGATGGACGCTTCCCTATCGAAACCCTCCCCGATAACGATGATCTCCTGCCACACATCCTTTCCAGATGGACGGTCCCTATTGACTCTTGGGGATTCAGGACTTTCGCTGTCTTGCTCCTATTTCTTGTCCTGAGACAAGAAATATCGCTAACATTAGGCTCCATGGGGGATAGAGTCATCCCTGCGATGCTCTAAGAACTCATTCCGCAGCTTCAGTGCCTTGTTGTTGGGCTATGGAGTCATGCCGAAAACATCCCACTGCTGAAAATACAGGCCGAAAAATAAAAGTAACAAAATAAAGCTACATGCTCAAAGGAGATTATTTATACACAATCCTAAACTAATAAAATATTTTACATGGGCTAGGTGAAAGNCACTATGGTGCTCCTCTCGGTCCCACCATGACTGACAGTTGTTCCCCATCGATTGGGGTTTCGCGGATGGAAATTTTGAAGTGCACGAATCACTCGTCCCCAGGATCCCCGATATCCCGATGGCTTCAACTCCGATGGACGCTTCCCTATCGAAACCCTCCCCGATAACGATGATCTCCTGCCACACATCCTTTCCAGATGGACGGTCCCTATTGACTCTTGGGGATTCAGGACTTTCGCTGTCTTGCTCCTATTTCTTGTCCTGAGACAAGAAATATCGCTAACATTAGGCTCCATGGGGGATAGAGTCATCCCTGCGATGCTCTAAGAACTCATTCCGCAGCTTCAGTGCCTTGTTGTTGGGCTATGGAGTCATGCCGAAAACATCCCRCTGCTGAAAATACAGGCCGAAAAATAAAAGTAACAAAATAAAGCTACATGCTCAAAGGAGATTATTTATACACAATCCTAAACTAATAAAATATTTTACATGGGCTAGGTGAAAGATAACTTCCACCATAGCCATTCAAGCAGCTTCCTGGATAGAATCTCCTTCCTTTTGTCGATGATCACCAGCAGATGGTGTAACCATGACAGCAGAACGGCTACACTCTTCAACTCCTCCTTACAGGCTGGAGTTGAGATGAAATAGGGCGGCTCCAAGGCATAGGGGAAATGCCACTCCATGTCTTTGCTGACAGGGTCACTGAATGAGTGGCCATTTCCAAGAAATTGGCGAAATACATCCTCTTCTGCTACACAGTTGTTCACACGCGGCCGAATGTCTCTGATAACCACAGGTGGGTGAATAACCGAAGTAGGCTCGTTGATCTCAGGTGGTGACTGCTCACTGACTGGCTCTGCGCAGTCTGTAAACTACATCTTCGACTGCTCCTCTAGTTCTTTTGATGCCTCTTCTTGGCTCTCCCAAGGGTCAGAGTCGTAATCATCATATATAGGACCTGTGGGAAAGCTCTGCTTTTCAATTTGTTGCTCAGGGGGGCTGATTTCCTTGCATTGTCTTTCATTTGTGAATAGAGGAGAAGGCTCTGCAGTCTTCTCTTGGAAGTTCTGGGTGTCCAGCTCAGAACCTGATTCATAGCTGTNCACTATGGTGCTCCTCTCGGTCCCACCATGACTGACAGTTGTTCCCCATCGATTGGGGTTTCGCGGATGGAAATTTTGAAGTGCACGAATCACTCGTCCCCAGGATCCCCGATATCCCGATGGCTTCAACTCCGATGGACGCTTCCCTATCGAAACCCTCCCCGATAACGATGATCTCCTGCCACACATCCTTTCCAGATGGACGGTCCCTATTGACTCTTGGGGATTCAGGACTTTCGCTGTCTTGCTCCTATTTCTTGTCCTGAGACAAGAAATATCGCTAACATTAGGCTCCATGGGGGATAGAGTCATCCCTGCGATGCTCTAAGAACTCATTCCGCAGCTTCAGTGCCTTGTTGTTGGGCTATGGAGTCATGCCGAAAACATCCCGCTGCTGAAAATACAGGCCGAAAAATAAAAGTAACAAAATAAAGCTACATGCTCAAAGGAGATTATTTATACACAATCCTAAACTAATAAAATATTTTACATGGGCTAGGTGAAAGATAACTTGCACCATAGCCATTCAAGCAGCTTCCTGGATAGAAGCTCCTTCCTTCTGTCGATGATCACCAGCAGATGGTGTAACCGTGACAGCAGAACGGCTAGACTCTTCAACTACTCTTTACAGGCTGGAGTTGAGATGAAATAGGGCGGCTCCAAGGCATAGGGGAAATGCCACTCCATGTATTTGCTGACAAGGTCACTGAATGAGTGGCCATTTCCAAGGAATTGGCGAAATACATCCTCTTCTGCTACACAGTTGTTCACACGCGGTCGAATGTCTCTGATAACCACAGGCGGGTGAATAACCGAAGTAGGCTCGTTGATCTCAGGTGGTGACTGCTCACTGACTGGCTCTGCGTAGTCTGTAAACTACATCTTCGACTACTCCTCTAGTTCTTTTGATGCCTCTTCTTGGCTCTCCCAAGGGTCAGAGTCGTAATCATCATATATAGGACCTGTGCGAAAGATCTGCTTTTCAATTTGCTGCTCAGGGGGGCTGATTTCCTTGCATTGTCTTTCATTTGTGAACAGAGGAGAAGGCTCTGTAGTCTTCTCTTGGAAGTTCTGGGTGTCCAGCTCAGAACCTGATTCATAGTTGTCATACACGGGCTGGCTACTACCCAGGTCATCAATCTGTGATGTGGGGCTCTGTTGCTCTTCAACTGAATAGTCGTTAAAGCTGGGTGAGCACCAGACTTATTCATCTTGCAAAAAAGGAACGATCTCCAGATCCTCCTTTCCAATCCCAAATGTAAATACATCATGGGAAATATCGTGAAGAAAAAGAGAAGAGTCCTCTTCCCCAACTACCACTTCATCGTTTTGTTCTAAGACAGCAAGCTCATCGGGGACAGATGTTGATGCGCTTACGGGATCTTCAATATTCTCCTTGAGAGAGCCATCTAGAACATCTTCCTCAGAGACTGGAAAATCCTCCCCATTGTCCTCGGATTTTAACCTTGCATGTTGGGCAATGAGAGATATCATTAGTTCACTCAGAGCAACTTCCTCCCCCAGTCTTATATCCTTACAGCCCTCACCAGACGTAATCGCATCTGGGAGGATTTCTTCTTCTGGGTTCTCCCATGGGTTAGATTCATAATGACCATAAACAGGTCCCGTGGGAAAGATTTTTCCATAATCGCCCTTAGTAGAGCTGCTAAGGGCCTCTGCTTTAAAGGATGGGAAATCCTCAGTGTATTGTTCAGCTTCCCACCTGTCAAATATGGCAGTGAGAGATTTTATCAGTTCCATAACTCCACCTGAAGCGTCTTCTCCTTCCCTGGGATCTTTATAATCATCCATTGTAGAGATACCCAAATCATCTTCTTCAAAGGGTGGAAAATCCTCTGCACATCGCTCATATTCCCACCTATCCAGTTGGGCAGAGAGAGATTTTATCAATTCCATAACTTCGCCCGAAGCTGACGAATGGGGAGGAGAAATGACTGATTCCTGATCCAGGTCATCGGGATCCTCCTCACAGCTTAAGTCAGAAACAGCTTTCTCTTGTATAGATTTGTGGTATCCCTCACAACAATTATGAAAATTTAACTTAGGGTGGTACAGCCTCTGACAATAGGCAGTGAAAGTTGCATGGAATCCATGGAGTGAAGAAATGCTAGCAGGGGGTAAAGAATGGTACCATTTACGTGCATCCCCTGCTAACGAGAACATGAACATCTTCAGTAACACATCCTCATGATGTATCTCCCACTGACGCATGAGTTCATGAAACTCACTGAGGTGATGAGAAGGGTTGTCCTCTTCACGCTCTCTAAATATGGGCAAATAATCGCCCCATTCATCCATAGAGGGGACAACATTAGGAAAACCAGGAATAGCAAAAAAATTAAACGGAGCAAACCTTCGAGCCGGGATTTCCTCCATATCGAACCAGTGGAGTCGCCAATTGATCCTCGAATCATGGAGTCACCAGGTGAAAGATGCGCAGCTTCAAATATGCCCGGTCCTTGTTCACCATCAAAGGCCAGATCTTAACATTATCGTTATCCCAGGAAACTTCTCAGGCTGAGAAAGCAGCCGCTGAAACCTTCTCGAGAAAGCTCATCTGGGTCAGCTTTCAGGTGTGCCAACAGTGGCCACAACTGAAACAATAAAGTGGAAACAATGGAGTCGCCACAGTGGATTCGCCAGGTGCACAGTAGCAATCTGAGTAATTTTGATTTCTGATGCACCTTCAGAATCAGTTGATCATTGTCGTTCTGCCCAGGGAAAATCTTCAACTTCGTCCCCAGCAACGGCGCCAGAAATGTTGGCGACGGAAGTCACTCCTGGATTGCTAGCAGGAGCAGAGCCCGACGCCCATCAGTTTTATGTCACGTTTTGTTTATGGATGGGGTGACCAAATGGAAGGAAACTCGAAACAGTAGTGTTCCAACTCTGAAAACAGGCTAGGTATGCATGAGCAAGTGAGGTCTTGCGTAAATTTCAGACAGTGAGTTGTAGTAAAGGGTGAACAGGGGGAAGACTTATGGAGAAGAGTGCGAAGGTATGTTATAAACAACAGGTTCCTAACAGACTGTAGAATAAGGCATCCAAACACAAGACCTTCTTGCATTTAAATACAGAGCACCAGAAAAGACAGTAATGCCAAAATAAATCATTTATCATAACAGAAATGCAACAATTCACGTGACTCAGTCAATCATGAACTTTCCTAGCATAAGATGAAAAACTAGACGGGTAAAGAAGAACTGTCTGTCATAAAACAAGAAATCTCATATACAGATACATAAGATGGAAACTGAAATAGCTGCTAAACATTACAATAGGGAGCTCTGCTCAACCATCGATCCTTACAAAAATGGCGAAAACGCCTACATATACTCAAAAAACCACCACAGCAGCAAAAACAAGACGTTGCATTAAATAATTGCATCTGCATGGCTTCTGACAGTCTGCCCATGCAGACTCAGGACGATCGTGCGCCCATGACAGACGCCATCTTAACTACGCATGGCTCCAGCAAGGGGAGTAGCTGAGCCATTTAAATGTCAAGCTAGCGTGTGTAGACCTCCTCCGGCTGGTTGCGAAATCGGGCCTGGATTCTATGGAAGAATGGGTACACGGGACCCTCCTGAACAGACTGCTGGTCAGACCCTCCATGCCTTGCAATTAATGATTGAGGTGAGGCCTCAACCACCCTCTCTTTCCTTCATTCATTTATGAGCCGAAGTGGCTCATTGGATCCCTGAGTGGAATCCCTGATGAAAACCCGACCCAGTCCATAGGTCTCTTCTTCTTTCCTCACAGTCTCTTGTTCTTCACCGTGACTTTTCCCCGACTCTGTATCAGGTTTCGGGTTTTTGCGTTCCCCGTTGTCAAGAGTTTTTGACCCTTTGAACTCCCGATCACCGATTCTCCGATGAGATCTCTTTTTCCCTTAGCCCATCCGAGCTATACAATGGTCCATGTGACCTGCTACCATATGACCGCAGCCATATATCTTTCCATCGGGGTTTCGGGGTTTGCGACTTCAATGTGCACGCATCCTCCGGACTCGCGATTCTCTGATAAGCTTGGCCTCCGCCCAATTGACAACTGGCTCCTGCACTATGGTTCTCCTCTCGGTCCCACCATGACTGACAGTTTTTCCCCATCGATCGGGATTTCGCGGATCGCAATTTTGAAGTGCACGAATCACTCGTCCCCGGGATCCCCGATATCCCGATGGCTTCAACTCCGATGGACGCTTCCCTGTTGGGACCCTCCCCGATAATGTTGATCTCCTGCCACGCGTCCTTTCCAGATGGACGGTCCCTATTGACTCTCGTGGATTCGGGACTTTCGCTGTCTTGTTCCTATTTCTTGTCCTGAGACAAGAAATATCGCTAACAGGACGTACAAGTAAAAAGCATTACCCAAGTCCCCAACATGCATCCAAGCATCATAAACCTTCACCCAAATTGTCTAGTCCTCCATCATCTCCCACTTCTCATGATTTCCCGTGTTCCTCTCCTACCCCTCCATCTTAACCCACTTCACCTACACCTAAATTTTCATCCAAGTCCCGTTCACCAAGTACTGCCTGGAGCCCGTGGGATAAACATGCATACAAGCCTTTAGACATGACAAAGATCCTTGGGTCTCCTCACAAACTCTTAGAGGACTTTAATGAATGACTCCCTAGATTTTCAGGAGATGATTTTTTCACAACTGAAGATCATTTAGATACTTTCCTCCATGCCCTTGAACCTTATGAACAACACGAAGATGTTCAAATGATAATTTTCTCCTACACTCTTGTCAAAAGGGCTAAAGAGTGGTATGATAGTATCTTCCCAAGGATGATCATAAGTTGGGATCTTTTTCGGGAACGTTTTGTCAAAAGATTCGAGAAAAACAAAGATTTACAGTCCCTTTACGATCATTTCTATAACTAAAAAATAAAACCAAGGGAAATCATAAAGGAATTCAATGATAGGTTCAATACCCTTGTGAGGAGATTTCCTCGAGATTTCAATCCCTCTCAAGGTACCATCCTCAATTCCTACATGTCAACCATGAGAGATCCCTCCAGAGTTCTAATTGGAAAGGGACACCCTACAACTCTATTTGAAGCCCAAGAAAGGGCATGTGAGATCGAAGAGAACATAGCTTTCTCTCTCAGTCAAGATGAGGATTGTATTCAAGAAATCATTCAGATAAATCAAGTTGTAGACTTTTTCATTTCGGACCCTCCCCACAATGTCAAGACATACCTGCAAAGGGAACGGGAGGAAGTCGCTAACCAAGTTGTTGGTCACGTGATGAGTCTATTGGGGAAAGACAAGGAACCAACATCTGAAGAAATACCTCCCACTATAAGGCAGATGTTGAAAGTGGAAAGAAAACGAGCAGTAAGGTAGGTTGAAGAGAAATTTTTGCAACATATTCAAGAATTTCTAATTGAGCCACGTAAAGAAAACAAAATTGGTGCCATCAAGAATTAAGAGAAGATTGTCTTCCCAAACAAGACCAAAAAATAAGACTTTGTCAAAGATCATGTCAGCATGCCCCATCAAGTTATGGCTGAAGGGATTGACAACACCTTCATTTTTTCAAACTCTCTTTTTCTATAAGAAGAAAAGAAGGATGGATCTGGGGGCTTAGACATTGACGGTGCACACTCAAGCTCGGGCTCAAGTGTAGGAATAGTTTTGATATCACTGGATAACGAGACTACCCTTTTCTCGTACAAACTTTAGTTTAACTGCACAAACAACATCATTGAGTCTGAAGCCCTCATTTTGAGTGTGAAGATTTCCATTGATATGAACATAAATTCCCTACATATAAGAGGAGACTCAGACTTGATCATTTCACTGGTTAACAAGAATTTCGCTCCTAAGAACCCAAGTTTGAAACAGTACAGAGATGTCGTCTGAGATGCCATGAAGAGATTTGATAACTTTTCGATTGAAGCCATCCCTAGAGAAGAAAATCATTTGGCACACAACCTTGTTGTTTTCATGTCTACTTTACTGCTTTTCAAAGAGATCGGTCTCTACAAAGTGGAAGTAAATTTTAGGCCTTCAATACTTGATAACTTGGAACATTGGCAGGTTTTTGACAATGAAAACTGGATCCTTCATTTTCTCCAAAATCAAGGTAAATTATTGGAAGCCTGGATAAACCTATTGGAAAAAGAAGAAAATATTGAGATCATTGATTCGCTTGATAGACCCTTATCCAAAGGTATTGTTTCCCTAGAAAGACTTTTTGATCGAAATGACATGTATAAGGAGAATTCTTCGAGCAAAATTGATGACGAGGTCATTGAATTCAATATTGGCACCAAGGAATCCCCAAAAATGGTGAAATTTGGAAAAGGAACAACTCATGATGAGAGGGAGAAGTTGATTTCCCTCATAAGAGAATTTAAGGATTTTTTTCTTGGTCATATGAGGATTTGAAGGTTTACCGAGAGGACATCATATAGCATGCTATTCCCATTAAGGAAGGCACAAAACCCTTCAGGCAGAAGCTCGGGAAAATGAACATGAAAGTTTCCCCACAACTCCAAAAAGAGTTGCAAATGATGGTTAAGGCAGGGATAATCGAGCCCATCATGTACTCATCTTGGGTGTCCAATCTAGTCATTGTCAAGAAGAAGACTAGTGATATCAGGATATGCATTGACTTCATAAATTTGAACCAAGCTTCATGAAAAGACAATTATCCTTTAGAAAACATGGAGTATCTTTTGCTAAGGGTCACCAAAGCAAAAATGATGTCCATGCTTGACAATTTTCCATGATAGAACCAAGTGCTCATGAAAGAAGACGAACAGCTCAAAACTACTTTCACCACCCCTTGGGGAACTTACAAGTATTTGAGAATGCCTTTTGGATTGACAAACATAGGAGCCACTTTTCAACATGCCATGGATTATTGTTTTAGGGACTTAATTGGGAAACTTGTATATATTTACCAGGATGACATAACCGCTATCTCTAAGAAGAGAAGTCATCGTATCCAACACTTCAGAACGATTTTTCAAAGGTGCAGAGAATATGGCATTTCTCTTCATTCTAAGAAATCAATTTTCAGTGTAGATAAATGCATGTTATTAGGTCATATCATTTCCAAAGATGGGATCTTGATAGACCCTTCCATAATCAAAGCCATCAAGAAGATCCCTCTCCTTAAAGATAAGAAGGCCATGCAGTCCTTCTTTGGCCAGATCAACTTCATAAGGAGCTTCATTCTTAACTTTGCCAAAATCATGAAGCCACTCAATCGCTTGTTAAAGAAGGATGTTCCTTTCAAATGTGACAATGAAGGAAATTTGGCTTTTCAACATATCAAAGAAGCAATAATTGCCACACTGGTCCTGGCCATCGTAGATTTCACTAAAGACTTCATCATATTCTATTTTTCTTCAAAGGATACCATCACAAAAGTGCTTTTGCAAAATAATGATCAAGGAGATGAGCAATTGATCGCTTCCATGAGAAAAACCATTAGGGACTCAGATCTAAACTACATCATTACAAAGAAACAAGCCTATGCTCTTGCCAAGTCCCTCGAGCATTTTAGAACTTATGTGGGATACATCAAGATTAAATCTTTCGTCCCTTACCCCACCATAAAGGATTTTTTATCACAACACGATTGTCTTGGATAAAGGGGAAAATGGGTTTCATAGATACAAGAATATGACCTGGAGATCAAACCATCCAAGATAATCAAAGGACAAGGGTTAGCTAAAAATTTTACAAAAGGGAATCAGGAATCCATTGAGATGGGAGAAAGGGAACAAATTAACATTATGGTAAGTGAAATTTAGAATGACGAGTGGTATTGAGATATCATTTATTACTTGAAGAATATTACTTGCCCTGATCATTTGGTCTATCATAAGAGGAGAGCCCTAAGGCTCAAGGAATATTATGAATATTGCGAAGAAGATTATTGGAGAGAACAAGAAAAGTTGGGATAGCAATATCAAGTATGCCTTATGAGCAGACCGCACAACTACTAAGACCTCTACTGGGAAAACCCCTTTCGAATTGGTTTACGGGATAGAAGCATGCCTACTTATAAACCTCCACATTCCATCCTTGCAAGTACCTCAACACTTCACCACAGATAAAGAAGCCTTACAGGGGTGAATTGATCAACTCATAAAGTTGGATGAAACTCGAAAAATGGCATTTGATCAAATGGGAAAGAACCAAGAGAAAATAAAAGGGGTGCTTGACCATAAAGCAAGGCGAAGAGATTTCAAGAAAGGAGACCAAGTTCTAATGTGGGACAAAATAAGAGAAAAACCTGGAATGCATCAAAAGTTTGATAGTCTTTGGTTGGGTCCCTACAAGATAGAAGAGATATTTGTGTTACATTCATTTTATTTGTCCACAGCAGAAGGGAGGAGGATGCCATTGTCGGTAAATGGATCCCTCCTCAAACATTATTTCCAAGGTAGCACTTGACTTCTTCAGGGCCCAGGCCCTAGGTAAGTAGGTAGGTCATCTTTCCTTCTTGCATTTGCATCTTGATTGCTCATAAAAGTTTAGCTACATTTAATTTTTCATTTTTCTCTACTTGCATATTTATTTCATCGTATTACATATTTAATTTAGAATTTTTTG
>JZKD02S2270171.1:409027-442069 GCA_000966675.3 Picea glauca | reverse complement strand
TTTTCCCCAAAACTTCCCTCTTACATAAAACTCATTAGTTAGCAATCACCATTAACTCATTGCTTATTGTTGTCATTTATAACCAGTTAAATTTGAACATACATAAACAACATATATCAACAACATATCATCAATAAATCATCACCACAAGGAACACAAAGAACACATGATGTATGTACAATTTTCTTTTTATTACAAACTACAATCCTTGGGTTTATCAACAACAACTTAATAGAGTACAACTCTACAAGAGCACCAACTCTATAATGCAAGACTCAGCTTACCACCTCAGTACCAACTGCGATGAGGAAACAATCCTCAATAGATATCAATCTGTCAACATGTACGCGACCTATCGGTAGTGTAACACGTGTATGTACGTGCCCTACCAGTAGTACAACTCGCGTATGTACGCGACCAATCTGTACTACAACATGCGTATCACTTCTGAGTTACTTAGGGTTTTCTCTTCAAGATGAACTCATATCCTCTGCAACCTTCAATCACATTCTCTTCTGTATATCACTGTCCAATCTGAACCATAACCAGTCACAACACATCCAAGCTCTCCAACTTCTTTCTCATGATTCTCAACAATACAATATCAATGCTACTCAATCATGTATAAGAAACCAATATACTATAGCAATCATATCATTACTGAATCATAAGAGTGTTACTCACTCCATCAACCAACACAAACCAAATCATAACAGCCATACCAAGAATTCCTTAAGAATTCACCACACAACAAGCAAGAGTATCCATAAAGATAACAGTGTAACCATACTAGAATTTCTATGGCAGATATGATCCCATAGAATGCATATCTAGAACCTACTTTAGTCTTCAAGAGCCTGACACCAACTCACACATAGTATTCATGACTTCATCCATTGTACGCACTCTGTCCTCATTCATCCCGCGTATGTACACGCCCTGGCTCACTACAGCCTGTGTATACCTCAGAAACTAGGGTTTCTGAACTTCTGACACTTTTGTTGTCATGATCTCGGACTTACCGAAACTTTGATGCGTCCATGAGATCCTCCAGATATCCTCTCTCTCAGAATAGATCTTCAATACTTTCTCAAGAGGTACATCTTCACAAGAGACCCTTGCCTCTTATTTATACTCTCCAAGTAGCTTCCTTAGAAACATCTTCTAGGTCACTTAACCCGTTTTCCTCATTTTTAGGGTTAACCACTTTCCATAATTAGAATTTTCTTCATTTCTTTATCATTCAAATATTCCTCCTTGACTTTGTCACATCACTTTATTATTTAAATAATCCTCCTTGACTTTGTCACTTTTATTTACCATTTAAATAATAATTTCTTCTTTTCAAGCACTTTTACTTCTTTGACCTCTTGGAGCTTCAAGCCAACATATGAGGGTCCTTCAGCTTCGTAGGGCCATAAATCTCAAACTATGAGGAGTTATGTGACATTCCACATACCACCGGAAATGGCATGACAAGCACTATCCATCTAGGATAGTTTCACTAACAAATTCTCTGATCATCATCTCATTATTCCACATATATGCATGGGTTCTCTTAACCATACTTCAAGGATAACTCAACCACAAAGCATCTTCCCATGAGGTCTTTCACCATAAGGGGACCACTTTGGAGTTCATCCATTTGTACTCCTTATCAACCATGATAAGAAAAAAAATAAATCATCTTTACATCAATTCAACAATGCATCATATACCCATGAAACCACATCGATCCATATTCATCTATGCATCATGTATCAATGACAACTCATTGATACATCTTCATATACATATTACATTTGACATCAATCATCAATCAATCAATCCTTTGGCATCAATCAATCACTTGACATCAATCCTTTGACATAAATTAATTAAACCTTTGGCATCAATGACAACATGATCCAATAATCTCCCCCTTTGGCATTGATGGAAATACCAACATTGATGTCAACACCAATCATTGATGTAAACTTATTGATGTCAACATGTAGACAAGACATTTCTCTACATCAATAGTCATCAATCAAATCAATGTGACTATCTCTCCCCCTTTGACATCAATTGAAAAGGGTCATTCTCCCCTTGGGGCTGCTCCCCCTGCCTAAATGCCCTTTGATCTTCCTCTGAACAATCTTTCCCCTTTTGAACAAGGGATATCACTTTGATGTAATTCTGAAAATATATCACTCATGCTTCCCCTGTGACCAACGCTTCCCTTGGAACCATGCCTCTTTTCTCTTTCTCCAAGTATAGGGATCTTTCCTCCTAGAATCATGGGAAGAAGAATGACTCCCCCTATGGGTATCTCTCTCCCTATATTCTCTGCAATATGAACAATATTCTACCACTACAATATGCTTCTATTGCAAATTCCACCACTCAACTGGATCATAGAAAAATCTCTCTTTCTATGACGATCCTTGGACCTGTCCATGCATCAAAACTCATCCCATACCATGAAACAAAAGATATGTCAACAAGACAATTATGAATAAAACATCAACCAAGTACAACATGTACCAAATTGTGTGCCCACCATGCACAACACCCATGTACATCAAAACCATGCAATGTTCCATCATCAATGGAACGTATCAACTATATGCTAAAAACATGTGCCAATGGTGTACGAATCATATGCCTCTACCAACATGCCAACCATGTGCATCTACAGATATTTCAACCATGTGCATATACCAATATGAAAACCATGTGTCATGTCACTTCATGATATGTTTCCACCACGAACCAAGTATCATAATCAAGTATCTCATGTATCAAAGTATATGCTAATCAAGTAATGCCAATGATGTACTTTTAGCCAAGTACTCATCACCCAAACATATACCATCTGTGAGTGTACCAAACATGTACATCAACATGTGTCACTACTTGTACCAAGCAAGTATGTCAACCATGCTTCAATACCATAACAAAATGAATCCTCATGCATGTATGCCAAGTCCACCACAAAACAAGTGCCAATCAGCTACTAGTAGGTGCCGCTACCAATGTACTAGAAGTGTACCAATCATGCATCAAATATAAATCAATCTCATCAATGATGTACAACATGATCAAATCATTAACTCACCAACTACATTTCCCAATATGTAGTCCAATCATATTCCAAATGCATGCACCTAAATATCAAACAAAAATGTTTCCAATAATACATCATAAGACATATAAACGAAACTCAAATATGTACCAACCATGTACATCAAACACATCAACCTCAACCTCCATACACCACAACAAATGCTAAGCATCCAAATTTACTAGAAGTGTGCTTCAATAGATTAATGATATCTCTAGCTAGCATCATCAACATCTATCATATAACCAAGGTACGATAACTTCACTGTCATAACCAACATTGTTCTTCAATAGAAAATGCCTCAATCCATACTCATGGGTTAGTGCCATGCATCTAAGATAACCTTTCATTTTATATCATCACTTTACATAATCCAATATGTAATCATGAAAACCTACAACAAACAATGTCAGAACCTGCAACAAACTATGTCAGACCCTGCAACACAGAGTTATACAATCACATCAAGCTGCAACCCATGTTCATAACCCTTTTCCCTAGGCTTTACCACATATATGCGGCCTGCTGCACAGACAACTTGCGTATGTATGCGACCTATTCAAGGTCAGCCTACGTATGTACGCGACTGTTACCACTGTCACCCGCGTATGCTTCAATGGATGACACACTTGAGCTTCCCTCAAGGCTTCCATTCTTCTCTGGTTGTCCAGCCTTCTTCACCCACTTATGAAGGTGTCCCTGCTTCTCAGAACTTGAGCTTTGAGCTTCCATCTTTTCAAATATGTCTCCCTTCCTTACTTCACTCCTTCTTCTAGTCAAGCTATATGAAGTCCTCATCATGGAATTTCTTCTTGTGTTTATACAATCTTCGGATTTGTTGCCAAATCCACTACAATTGTAGCATCTCATGTTGTGGCAGTCAACAACAATGTGTCCTACTTGATCACATCTCTAACACCCTATGGTGTTATGAAATTTTCCATTATCTCTCTTTGCATAATATCTTCATTCCAAAACTTTGTGACCATATTCATTACATGAATAACATTGACCATGAAAACCACTTTCATACCTTTGCTTTGGTGTCCATCTTCTTTGAGGTGTAAGTTTGGATTCTTGATGTCTTCCTTTATTTGTTCTTTTGAAACTTTCCTTCCCTTGTGTAGTTGGTTGACTTGCAACATTATCTCCATCCTTTTTGAGTGAGGGACTTACCTCATGCTTATTTGAGGCGCTTTCTTCAACATGTGTAGCTCCTCTCTTGTATCCAAGACCTGATTTATCATTTGGTGATCTTTGACTTTCTAAGATCTCATTCAAGATTTGTGAGATATTCAAGAATTTGTTTGACTACTCTACTTTCTTTCTAAGATCAACAACTTGAGCTTCTAACTTATGACATGACTCTTCCTTTTCATTTACTTGATACTTCAATAGTTCCTCTACCCTTTTGGCTTCTTCAATTTGGGTCTTGAGATGGACAATAATCTCAATACTTTTGCTAATCTCATCATCTACCTTCTTATATTCTTTTTCATTCTTTAGTCGTGTGATCTCTTCTTCCTTTTCTTCTAATTGAGTCTTATTACTCTCTTCTTGTTCTTTGATCATTTCCTTTAACTTCAGGATGTGCCTTTGACTCTTCTTAAGAACATTTTTAGTGTTATCCGAAAGATAACTATAGTCTATATAATAATTGTCATTGTTGTATTCATATAGATCCCTTTCAACTTTCTCTTTAAGCTCCGATATTTTTTCTTCTACTTTTTCCATGGGATAACAATCAATTGATTCTATACAGACTATTTCTAGATTTTCTTATTCACTTGTAGATAAATATTCAACATCATCACATTTTGAATTATTGAAATCAAGGGTTTGTGGAGATTCTTTGCCTTCATTTGAAATGTCTTCAAGATCTTCCTTTTTGTCAACATCATCATATGTAGAAATAATGCAATCAAGACCTTTTGGAGATTATTTACCTTCATTGTTCTTGATGGAGTTGTATTCAATATATTCCTTCTTTCTTTGGTATGTATCCTCTAGCTTTAGCCATAGATCATTGGTGGAAGTGTATTGTCCCATGCTCTCTTTGATAGAACTTGAGAGTCCACCAAGAATGGTCTTGAGAGACAATGCATCATTCTTCTTTCCTTCTATTTGAGCTGCAAAATTTGACTTGTTCTTCAAGGAAACTGATCCACCAATAGCTACCTTCCAAATACCCACTCCCATCTATTTCAAATGCACTCTCATTTATATTCTCCAAGTATAATAGTTTTCCTCATCAAGGATTGGAACTTCATCATCCATTTGTGTGTCTATGGATCTCCTTCAAGATTTTTAAGACTTATAGTGAAGGCCCACTCTGATACCAATTGTTGGACAAACCAACTACACTGAGAGGGGGGGGGGGGTGAACAATGTAGGGCTCTTTTTCCCAAAACTTCCCTCTTACACAAAACTCATTAGTTAGCAATCACCATTAACTCATTACTTATTTCTGTCATTTATAACCATTTAAATGTGAACATACATCAATAACATATATCACCAACATATCATCACTACAAGGAACACAAAGAACACAAGATGTATGTCCAATTTTATTTTTATTACGGACTACAATCCTTGGGTTTATCAACAATAACTGAATAGAGTACAACTCTACAAGAGAACTAGCTCTATAATGAAAGACTCAACTTACACCCTCAACACCAACTGAGATGAGGAAAAAATCCTCAATAGATATCAATCTGACAATAGGTACACGACCTGTCAGTAGTGCAACATGCGTATGTACGCACCCTACCAGTAGTACAACTCGCGTATGCACGCGACCAATCTGTACTACAACCTGCGTATCACTTCTGAGCTACTTAGGGTTTTCTCTTCAAGATGAACTCGTATCCTCTGCAACCTTCAATCACATTCTCCTCTATCTTTCACTTTCCAATCTGAACCATAACCAATCACAACACATCCAAGCTCTCCAACTTCTTGCTCATGCTTCTCAACCATACAATATGAATGCTACTCAATCATGTATATGCAACCAATATACTATAGAAATCATATCAGTAATGAATCATAAGAGTGTTACTCACTCCTTCAACCAACTCAAACGAAATCATAACAACCATACCAAGAATGCCTTAAGCATTCACCACACAACAAGTAAGAGTATCCGTCAAGATAACAATGTCACCATACCAGAATTTCTATGGAAGATCTGAGCCCATAGAATACATACCTGGAACCTTCTTCAGTCTTCAAGAGCCTGGCACCAACTCACACACAATATTCATGACTTCATCCACTGTACGCGCTTTGTCCTCATTCAGCCCGCGTATGTACGTGCCTTGGCTCACTACACCCTGCGTATACCTCATAAACTAGGGTTTTTGAACTTTCAACACTTTTTCCATCATGATCTCAGAATTAAGGAAATTTTTATGTGTCCATGAGATCCTCCAGATCTCCTCTCTTTCAGAATATATCTTCAATACTTTCTCAAGAGATATATCTTCACAAGAGGCCCTTGCCTCTTATTTATACTCTCCAAGTAGCTTCCTTAGAAGCATCTTCTGGGTCACTTAACCCATTTCTAGGTCACTTAACCCGTTTTCCTCATTTTTAGGGTTAACCACTTTCCATAATTAAAAAATTATCCATTTATTTATCATTTAAATATCCCCCCTTGACTTTGTCACAACACTTTATTATTTAAATAATCCTCCTTGACTTTGTCACTTTTCTTTACCATTTAAATAATAATTTCTTCTTTTCAAGTACTTTAACTTCTTTGACCTCTTGGGGCTTCAATCCAACATATGAGGGTCCTTCATCTTCATAGGGCCATAAATCTCAAACTATGAGGAGTTATGTGACATTACACATACCAACGAAAATAGCATGACAAGCACTATCCATCTAGGATAGTTTCACTAACAAATTCACTGATCATCATCTCATTATTCCACATATATGCATGGGTTCTCTTAACCATACTTCAAGGATAAATCAACCACAAAGCGTCTTCCCATGAGGGATTTCACCACAAGTGGACCACTTTGGAGTTCATCCATTTGTACTCCTTATCAACCATGATAAGACAATAATGAATCATCTTTACATCAATTCAACAATGAATCATATATCAATGAAACCACATCGATTCATCTTCATCTATGCATAGTGTATCAATGGAAACTCATTGATCCATGTTCTTCTAGGAAAATACATATTACATTTAACATCAATCATCAATCAATCAATGCTTTGGAATCAATCGATCAATTGACATCAATTAATTAAACCTTTGGCATCAATGACAACATGATCCAACAAGGGGAAGATGAAGAAGATCAGATAGAAGTAGAAGATAAAGAAGAACAAGTACCTCCAAAGACACCTAGAAAAAAAATACAGAAGAATCATCCCTCAGATCATATTATTGAGAACAAATATGCAGGAGTTGAGACTAGAAGAAGAATTTATTCACTAGAACAACTGCACCTAGCACTCTTATATTTGATTGAACCAACTAGTTTTGAAGAAGCCAACAAGGATGAATTTTATATAAAGGCCATGGATGAAGATTTGGATCAGATAGAGAAGAATGAAACTTGGGAATTGGTTCCAATACCAAGGTACAAGAATGTGATCGACACAAACTTGGTCTTCAGAAATAAGTCGAATGAAGATGGATAGATTACCAAGAACAAAGATAGATTGGTATGTAAAGGATACACACAAGTTGAAGGTATTGAATTTGAAGATATGTTTTCTCTAGTTTCCATAATGTAAGCAATCAAATTGATCCTAGATTATGCATGCTAAAAGAATATTAAAGTGTATCGTATGGACGTGAAATCAACCTTTTTGAATGGGGAACTAGAAGAAGAAGTCTACATTGAGAAACTAGAAGGTTTTCATTTGTCAGAGAATGAAGATTATGTTTGTAGGTTGAAGAAGGCCTTGTATGGTCTAAAATAGGCCCCAGAGCATGGTATTATAGACTAGACATATATGTACAACAACAAGGATTCAGAAAAGGAGATGCAGAAAAAAACCTCTACATAAAGGTAACTCAAGATAGTATTTTATTAATTGAAGTTTATGTTGATGATATTATTTTTGGAAGTGATGATGATAGGTTGAGCCAAAAATTTGCAAAGGATATGTAGAATGAATTTGAAATTTCGTTACTTAAAGAACTATCCTTCTTTTTGGGTCTTCAGATATGTCAAAGAAACCAAGACATTTTTATTTCTCAAACCAAATATATCATAGAAATGCTAAAGAGGTTTAGAATGGAAGATTGCAAACCGGTTGCAAGTTAATAAAATATGATGATTCAATTTCTACATATCAGAGGTAGTACAGGTCAATGATTAGAAACTTACTTTATGTGACAACATCTAGACTAGATGTAATGCGGGAAGTTGAACAAGTGGCACGATTTCAAGAAACACCAAAGGAGTCACATGTTCTAGCAATAAAGATGATATTAATATATCTCAAGGGTACATAAGAGTTTGGATTATGGTATCCAAAAGAAAAGGATTTATCACTTATTTCCTACATAGATGCAGATCGGGAAGGTTGCATTGATGAGAAAAGAAGTACAACTGGAGCAGTGTTCTACTAGGGTGAGTGTTTGGTATCTTGGATAAGTAAGACAAAATCATCAATATCATTGTCTACAACCGAAGCAAGGTATATTACAACAACAAGAAGTTGTACACAGGTTCTATGGATGAAACAAACTCTAATAGATACACAGGTTGAGTATGATGAGCCCATTCCAATATATTGTGATAATACAAGCACCATCAGTATCTCAAAGAATCCAGTGATGCACTCCAAGACGAAGCACATTCAAATAAAGTATCAATTTCTACGAGAATAAGTTGCAGAGAGGAACATCAGAGTTGAATATGTGGGAATAAAAGAACATGTTGTAGATTTATTTACAAAACTGCTTCCAAGGGAAGCTTTTGAGTATCTTCGATAGAGAATTGGAGTAATTTCTACCCCAAAATTAATGATTTCCAATGCTTATCTTATATGTCTTAGATTTACATGAGGAAGCACCATAAAGAGAAAAAATTATTTTGGGGGAGCGGTTTTAGGAAGACTTTAGTCAGGGAGAGTAGCCCCAAGGATAGTTCAGATAGGGGGAGAAACCCCGACGATACATTACCTTTTCCATTGATGTCAAAGGGGAATATATTCATTAGATGCATGGATAGAGAGTTAGAGTCTTTGAGAAAGAGCATAGAGGCATGTTTCCAGGGGGAGCGATGGTCACAGGGGGAGCATGAACGATATGACTTTAGTGTTTCATTAGAGTGTTTCCATCAATGTAAAAGGGGGATATTGTTGATTAATTGGGTTGGTTTTCATTGATGTCAACCCTTGAAGCAAGTCCGATAGAAAATTTTGGTATCCCCAACAATATGGTTAACCAAATTAAGTTTGTTTAATGTATAATGGTATGGATATTAGTAAATTTGCATGAAATACTATTCTAGATGTATAGTAAATGTCATTCCATTTCTAGTGATATGTGGAACATCACATAACTCCTCATGATTAGAGAGTTATGGCCTTGTGAAGTTGGAGAAGCCTCATGAGTTATCTAGAAAGTCAAAGAAGTCAAATTATTCTAGAAGATTTTAGAATAATTTGAATAGTCAAGTGCGTGAAACTAGGAGTTAATCATGGGTTAAGTTTTTGCAATAAGAAAAAATTAAAAATTAATTAGTTACAACTATAAGTGGAGAGTTTACTATTTGTGGATAAAGTGGTTATAAGTGGACAAGTGGTTAGAAGTGGGTTATCCCTAAAAGAAGGAAGTTAGGTTAAGTTGGTTAGAAGGTAACTCCTTGAGGAAGCAACATGGAAGTATAAATAAGAGAGAAAGGATCTCCTATTAGCACCTATTGAGCACATTGAATATCTATTATTTTGTAAGTTTTATTGTAAGCACACAAGTCTGAGGTAGCACGAAGGGTTGACGACGAAAGTTCCAGAACTGCGGAAAAACTGAAAAAACCCTAGTTTTTGAAGTGTACGTGGGATACAATGGAGAAGAGTGCATACGTACATGGGATGGCAGTATAACATGGCATGTGCCATTGGGAAAATCCATGAAAACATGAGGAGATGAAAATGCCATTTCTCTAGAGTTTGAAAGCAAGCTCCCAGGAAGGTCTACAATGATCAGGTACAACAAATCTATCTACAAGTTCAAAAGGTATGTCTTATTTCTATGTGTATTTGGATATTGTTTTCTACATGAGATATGGTTATGGGGGTTTGAGGATTTTACCTAGATAGTTTATTGGATGCATGGCACTTACTGTATAATCCATAGCTACAAAAATACAATGTTGGTATATTTGATATTTATCATTGGTACATCTTGTTAGTGTTGAGGCACATCATGTGTTTCTTGTCATATGGTTGAGAGTTTTTGTGGTACATGGTTGATATATTGTAGTTGTGAAGTGCTTGTGAAGTTGTTGGTGTAGTGTGAGGTTGTATATCAATGAGGGTTTGATGTCTAGTCCATGTGAGGGTTATTACACTTGTTCATGATTATACACACATGTATGGTGCATGACTAGAGAGATATAGATGCACTTGGTTATAAGATATGTAATATGATGTATGCACAGGGCACAACTACAAATGAGACATAGTGACAGGTTGTAGGTTGCTGTGAGAGAGATAGAAAAGTGTTTGGAGTTTTAGAAAAGGTGAAAACCCTGGCTTTCTGAAGGTGTACACACGTTGCAGTATAGACATGTTGTGTACATATGTAGACTGCATTATAGACAAGGCACATACATATGCGAGATGAAACATATACAAGTTGCATACCTATTGATTTTTGTTGGTACAGGCTGAGTATAGGTATAGGTTGGTTACAGATCAATGACATGCGTTGGTTATAGTTTTTTGGTACATGTTGGTACATGTTTACAATGGTATATCTCACAGTGACAATGTGGCAATGGTTTCATCATTTGACACTTATACTTTAGGGTGACAGGATGGGGCAAGGATAGGTGGTTGTACCCACCTTCCAGTTGTAGCTGGAGAACATAGGGGGTTGTATCCTCCTTCTAGTTGTAGCTAGAGAACTGGGGAGTTGGATATTCTCTCAGGATGTAGCTTGAAAATACAAGGGATTAGGGCCTCCTTCTAGTTGTAGTTGGAGAAAAAAGGAAGTTGGTGCTTCCAATGAATGAATTCTTAAATACATATAAGAAAAATCATTTCGTGGTTTTCTCTCGCATTTGGTTTGCATGTAAAAATACTGGTGTACTATGTATGTGTATGATTGTTCATTGTTCATGGTTTATTTACTCTCCACTTGTTGAATGATAATGGTATATTGATATAAATAACACTTACATATTGTGGTTAAAAGGATTAAGTATCTCTATTAGTTAGTCACCCCCCTTCTCAGTAATCCAACAGATCTATTGTAACAGACTATTCTAGTGGAATATCCACAAAAATTTACAGATAAGGACCATGGGAGAGCATATCCATGTATTTCATGGGTGGTTTTCCAAGAAAAAGGAAGGGACATTACTATCTACATGTGGTAGTTGATAGGTTTAGAAAGATGTGCATTCTAATGCCTTGTATAAAGACCTTCAAGGGATAAGACACAATGATGCAGGAGCATCCCTCATAACAAGCAAAACCAACGTGGAAGCAGAAGACAGCTGGAAGACGTCCAGCGCAAGTTTTTGAAATTTTAAATTCTCTCTTGAAGTTGACGCACCAAACTTAAATGAGATCATTTAATGAAAGCACCTTGGTAAAAATGTAATCAGACCTCGAGCCATACTCTCTCGTCTGAGAAAGACAGAGGCATTTATAGCAGTAGTTGCAGGTAGGTAGAATTGAATTCTTAGATTAGATAGTTCTAGAAGGAAGAGGGAAAACCGAATATAGACACCCTCATTTGTATCATTGTAAGTTAGTTCAGAACAGGAATCAAGAGAGCATAGGAGAATAGCAAAGAGTTGTAGAAAACACCCATGTACAGATCTTGAATTAATAGAAGGAATTGATTCAGATTCATGGCCATTGTGTTATTCTCTGTGTATGTGTGTTGAATGCTCTGCTTATAAATATTACTTCCTATTATGCATTTGTTATTATGCTGTGTGTATGATTTCATGTGTTAAGACTAAAATCGGAGGGGAAGTGAGGAGAGTTACAATTGTTTCTCTTTTGAGCAAGGATTCCTGCAAGGAGTGCAGTTGAAGTTGTCCGCAAGGAGTGCATTGACAGAAGGCTCAGAGAGTTAACTCTTGTTCTCGTTCGCTTAAGAGTGAACGCGGGTTGCTAAAGTCGTGCAAGGAGTGAGTAGGCTAAGGAAGTCTCAATCGTGACACTGAGCGAAGTATTGAAGGAATACTGCTGCAGGAGGGCGCAGAGTCAAGAGAAATTCGACACTTAGACATGATTGAAGATTTTCCGCAAGGAGTGCGTGCAAGGGTTCTTTCTAGAAGACTGAAGTTGTGGAAAAGCCCAGGAGGGATAGGCCTCTGAGTCACTGAAGATTCAGCGTAGACAAGTGTGACCTGAAGTCGGGGAGAAACGTCGTATGGTGGCAAAGCGGTGAAGGAATCTTGTAGAGAGATACCCTTTTTGTCTTAGGATTTAACCAAGGAAGAACAGACGGTCGAAATCCTTTGAAGAGATTTCGCAAAGTTCCGAGGATCATCAGATCTTGCAGAGGTGCAAGGGGGTTATGGCGAGAATATTTTGAAGAGTTGGAAGCTCAGGAGAGGCAGGGACATTGATTCCGATTCACAGGAGCTGTAGGATCTACATGTAGTATCGGGTATCGGGGACTCGAGAGTTGAAGCCCCAAAAGTTGTATATCCAGAGCAGCGAGATTGCGAGACACGATAAGATTAGAGTCGTTCATTGAGGAGGACGTGTGTAAGGAGATTCTCATCTCGCAGACTCAGACATTGGAGAATTGAAAGGAAATCCCTTTAGCTTTGCAAGTGGTGAGGTGGCGAGGAGGCTGTGAGTCTTCCATCTGAGGGGACAGGTGGCAGAGATCGGTGATCTCACGAACTCGAGAGTTCGCAGGTTGAGAGTCTCAACATTTGGCACTCCAAGTCGCGAGGTCGCGAGGTGGCGAGAGAAGGACAACCATTTGATCCGGAACACAGGAGGACCGTTGGATCTGCACGAGGGATCAAGTCTCGGGACCTCTCTAGAAAAGGTCCAAGAATTTGGCCGCGAGTATCGCGAGGTTGCAAGATAGTGATATTCTGATAGATGGAGAGCAGTGTGGGCCATAGAGGAACGTGAGTGGAGTACAGGTGGCACAAAGGGGACGCCGAGTCGCGAAGTCCCGAGGAGCCGAGATTCGTGTGGACGCCGAGTCGCGAAGTGCCGAGGAGCCGATCCTCGTGTGGACGCCAAGTCGCGAAGTGCCGAGGAGCCGAGATTATTGTGGACGCATGGCAGAGTATAAGGTGGGACCGTGCATCTCGGGGACTCATGTACTAGGAAGGTGAAAACTCGACGGTTCAACCAGCGAGGTCGCGAGGTTGTGAGGCCGCGAGATTTCAAAGGCGCGAGAAGCACTAACATTAATCCTAGCCCACGGTTGCACACGGAAGGAGCTATACCCGTATTGCGAGATAACGATATTTAGCTGATCTCCCGGTGGTAAAGGGGAGACCTCGGGGGAAGATTTCTGTGGGTGCATATTTCCCGATAGGGAAATAGAAGAACCTTCGATTTCTTCGGGCTGAGAAGAAGAAGGTCCTGTGAGAGAGAACGTGTTCGAGGTTGGGGCGCGCCTGCATCAAGTGGTATCAGAGCATAGAAAAGTTTCTTTGCTTTCTGTAGCAGAGAAAAAGGAGAATACACCATGCCGCCAAGAAGAAGGGGTAGACAATCACCTGATCCAGAGGATGAAAGGGAATTGTCCAGAGAAAGAGAAATGTCCAGAGAGAGAGGTAGGAAAGTACAGAATCCAAACGTGGAGAGAGGAATGCGAAATCTTCGTGCCAGAATGGAGGACATGGAGATAAGACAAAGGAGAAACGCTGATGCAAGAGATATCAGTGAATCCGAGGAGGAAGGTGATGCTGGACGTGAAGAAGAAATCCCAACAGAAGATGCAGCCAATGAGCGTTTAATTAAGGCTATCACTCGGATGAGTTCGAAAACAAAAATGGACTTTCCAACTTACGAAGGAAGTCTAGATGGAGAAGAGCTGCTAGACTGGATTAGAGCTCTTGACACTTACTTCGACTATGAAGATATCGAAGATGACAAGAAGGTCAGACATGCTGTCACAAGATTAAAAGGACATGCAGCCTTGTGGTGGGATGAACTACAAGTTGACAGGGATTGCTAAGGCAAGCAGAAGATTAAGAGCTGGGACATGATGATTGCAAAGATGAAGGAAAAATTCATTCCTAGGGACTATCAAATTTCTCTGTTCAGGAGGATGCAGAACCTGAGACAGAAGCTGATGACAATGAAGGAGTATACTGAGGAATTTTACAGGTTTAATATCAGAGCAGGTCATCGCAAAAGTAATGACGAAAAGGTGGCCAGGTATCTGAATGGCCCGAGGTATGAAATTCAGGATGAACTAAATTTGGTGACAATCCGAACGGTGGAGGATGCGTACCAATTGTCTCTGAAAGTGGAGGAGAAGCTGAGCCGCAAACAAAGTCAGAGGGGAAGAGGCAGAAGTCAGCCCAAAGGCAAATCGGTTTCCCAAGATAAATACCAGAAGCCCAAGGATGACTAGAAGAAACCTTAGACTCAGACAGAGAGAGGTGGAAGTTCGCAGCGAGGGTGATATGCTGAGCAAAGAGAACAACATACTGAGCAAAGAGGAGGATATGCTGATAATAATAGATTTCCTCGTACCAGAGGTAGAGGAAGAGGAAGAGGTGGAGTAATCACATGCTTCACATGTGGGAAAAATGGACATAAGTCATTCGAGTGTCCAGAGAAGAGGAAAGAAACAGGAGAAACTCACATCGCTGAGGCACAGAGGCGAGATGTTGAGACAGAGTACGCTGAAGGTGGAAGATCGCTAGTGATGCAAAAAGTCCTTTTGACACCAGAGAAGGAGATGAAGAACTCAATGCAGAAGAACAATCTTTTTAGGACTACTTGCAAGACCAAGGATAGAGTATGAAAAGTCATCGTGGACAGTGGAAGCACCGATAATCTCGTTTCGACCAAGATGGTAGAAAATATGGAGCTAGAGACAACTGATCATCCAAGTCCATACAAAGTTTCATGGCTACAGAAGGGACATCAGGTAAATGTCACTAAACAATGATTAGTTGACATTAAGATAGGAGGATATAATGATAGGATTTTATGTGATGTTATTCCTATGGATGTCTGTCATTTATTGCTGGGTAGACCATGGCAATATGATAGAAATGTAATTCATGATGGGAGAAAAAATACATATACCCTGGAGAGGAATGGGAGGACTCATATGTTGTGTCCAATTGAGGATAAAGAGGTGAAACCAGAAGTAAACAACACAGTACTTCTCATGAGTGGGAAGGAACTTCTTACAAAAGTTAAGAAGAAGGAGGATCCACAATTCTTTGTGGTCAGAAAACCGAGAATTGTTCTGACTAGCACAAGAGTGGATGATTTGCCAGGAGAAGTTCAGGAACTGCTGGAAGATTTTGCTGATATTCTAGTGGACAAATTACCTCATTCATTGCCATCGATGAGGAGCGTGAGTCATCATATAGACCTCATACCAGGAGCTAGCTTACCAAACAAAGCCGCGTATAGATTGACGCTGCAGGAGAATGAGGAGGTCAAGAAGCAGGTCCAGGAGTTGTTGGACAAAGGTTTGGTCAGGGAAAGCTTGAGTACATGTGTTGTTCCAACAATACTCAGTCCGAAGAAAGACAGAGGCTGGAGGATGTGCATTGATTCAAGGGAGATAAACAAGATAACCATCAGGTATAGATTCCCATTGCCGAGGATGGATGATCTGATGGATTGCTTAAGTGGGGAATTTTTTATTTAGAAGATAGATTTGAAGAGTGGATATCATCATATTCGTATGAGAGAAGGTGACGAATAGAAAACAACATTCAAGACAAACGAAGGTTTGTATGAATGGCTTGTCATGCCGTTTGGTTTGACGAATGCACCAAGTACCTTTATGAGGTTGATGAATGAAGTCCTGAAGGAGTTCATTGGGAAATTTTTCATCGTGTATCTGGATGACATATTGGTTTTCAACAAGACAAAGACTGAACACTTGAAGCATTTGACTATTGTGATGAAGAGATTACAGCAAGAGAAGCTGTTGATAAACATGAAGAAGTCCTCATTTATGAAGACAAAACTCATTTATCTGGGTTTTGTTATATCTGCAAATGAACTGAGGATGGATCCAGATAAGGTGGAGGTAATCAAGAATTGGCCATCACCAAGGAATGTATTTGAGGTGAGGAGTTTTCATGGACTGGCTAGTTTCTACCGAAAATTCATCAGGAATTTCAGTGGAATTAGTTCAGCAATGATGGATATAGTGAAGAAAAGACATAAATCTTTTCACTGGAATGAAGAGGCTGAGAAGAGTTTCAATTTGTTAAAACGAAATATTACAGAGAAACCAATTCTGGTGTTTCCAGATTTTCAAAAGACATTTCAGGTGAAGTGTGATGCAAGCAGGTTTTCCATAGGAGCGGTCTTGAGCCAGGAAGATAGGCCGATTGCATATTTCAGCGAGAAGCTCAATGAGGCAAAGGAAAAGTACTCCATGTATGATAAAGAGTTCTATGCCATCATACATGCATTGAAGAAATGGAGGCACTATTTGATTCCAAAGGAATTTGTTTTATATAGTGATAACCATGCATTACAATTTGTGACTCAACAGGAAAAGTTGAATCAGAGGCATGCTAAATGGGTAGAATAGATGCAGAATTTCACTTTTGTAATAAAGAATATTTCTGGTACTGCTAACAAAGTTGTTGATGCTTTGAGCAGGAAGTGTTTGCTGTTGCAGGAGTTCAAAGTCAGGACGTTAGGCTTTGATGATCTTAAAGACATGTATGCAGATGATTCAGAATTTAAGGAGGCTTATGAGGCAGCTGAGAATCCAGTTCTCAGAGACAGAAGTCAGTGGATAGAGTATGTGATCCAGGATGGATTGCTATTCAAAGGCAATCAACTGTGTATTCCGAATTGCTCCATGAGGGAGAACTTGTTGAAGGAAAAGCACAGTGGAGGATTGGCAGGACATTTTGGCCATGATAAGACATTTGCAAAGCTGAGTGAGGCATACTTTTGGCCAGGGATGAGGTAAAAAGTCAAGAAGTTTGTGGAAAGATGCAGGATTTTCCATCATTCAAAAGGAAGGAAGAAAAATACGGGTTTTTATCAACCATTGCCCATACCTGAGAGGCCGTGGGAAGAAATCAACATGGATTTTGTATTGGGATTGCCGAGAACACAAAGAGGTGCCGATTCAATCTTTGTGGTAGTTGACAAGTTTTCTAAGATGGCGCATTTTATCCCATGCCAGAAGACCAGCGATGCGACTCACATCGCAAATTTGTTTTTCAAAGAAATTGTGCGACTCCATGGATTGCCGAAAAGCATAGTTTTAGATAGAGATACAAAATTCATAGGGCATTTTTGGAGAACATTGTGGAAGAAGCTGGGGACTAATTTGATGTTTAGTTCTGCTTATCATCCTTAGACGGATGGGCATACAGAGGTAGTCAATAGAAGTCTGGGAGACCTGTTGAGAAGCTTGGTGACAGAGCACCATAGCAACTGGGATAGCATATTACCGCAAGCAGAGTTCGCATACAATGATTTAGTGAACAGAAGCACAGGAAAAAGTCCATTTCAGATTGTATATGGAATACAACCGAGAGGAGTGTCTGAACTAAGGGATTCAAAACAGACTGATACTAGCAGTGCTAGTGCAGGAGAGTTTGCTGAAGCGATGAAGGAACTTCACAGCCAAGTGAAGGAGCGACTGTTGAAGTCAAGCCAGGAGTACAAACGCAGAGCAGATCAACATCGGAGACAACTTCAGTTTGAAGTTGGTGATCTGGTTCTGGAACATTTGAGGAAAGAAAGGTTCCCGAGAGGAACATACAACAAGCCGAAGATGAAGAAAATTGGGCCGTGCAAGGTCTTGAAGAAAATGGGACAGAATGCTTATGATATTGAGTTACCAGATGGCATTGGAATATCTCCGATATTTAATGTTTTGGACTTATATCCATATAGAGCTGATGAAACAGGAGAAAAAAGTGATGAACAACCTGAAGTTCAGCGACAGAAGCAGATGCCAGTTGCAGAGAAGCCACAGATGGAGCAGATACTGAATAAACGAGTGGGTAAGAAAACCAGAAGGAAAGAATATTTTGAATATTTGGTCAAGTGGAAGGGACACCCAGTTGAAGCTGCCAGATGGGAGACTGAAGCAGAAATTTTGAAGCATGGACATACCGTGCAGGAGCTCATGGACAGGAGCCCATGCAAATTTTCAAGCGAGGGAGTATGATGCAGGAGCATCCCTCACAACAAGAAAAACCAACGTGGAAGCAGAAGACAACTGGAAGACGTCCAGCGCAAGTTTTTGAAATTTTAAATTCTCTCTTGAAGTTGACGCGCCAAACTTAAATGAGATCATTTAATGAAAGCACCTTGGTAAAAATGTAATCATACCTTGAGCCATACGCTCTCGTCTGAGATAGACAGAGACATTTATAGTAGTAGTTGCAGGTAGGTAGAATTGAATTCTTAGATTAGATAGTTCTAGAAGGAAGAGGGAAAACCCAATATAGACACCCTCATTTGTATCATTGTAAGTTAGTTCAGAACAAGAATCAAGAGAGCATAGGATAATAGCAAAGAGTTGTAGAAAACATCCATGTATAGATCTTGAATTAATAGAAGGAATTGATTCATATTCATGGTTGTTGTGTTATTCTCTGTGTATGTGTGTTGAATGCTTTGCTTATGAATATTACTTCCTGTTATGCATTTGTTATTATTCCGTGTGTATGATTTCATGTGTTAAGTCTGAAATCGGAGGGGAAGTGAGGAGAGTTACAATTGTTTCTCTTTTGAGCAAGGATTCCTGGAAGGAGTGCAGTTGAAGTTGTCCACAAGGAGTGCGTTGACAGAAGGCTCATAGAGTTAACTCTTGTTCTCGTTCGCTTAAGAGTGAACGCGGGTTGCTAAAGTCATGCAAGGAGTGAGTAGGCTAAGGAAGTCTCAATCATGACACTGAGCGAAGTATTGAAGGACTGCTGCTGCAGGCGGGCGTAGATTCAAGAGAACTTCGACACTTAGATGTGCTTGAAGATTTGCCACAAGGAGTGCGTGTAAGTGTTCTTTCTAGAAGACTGAAGTTGTGGAAAATCCCAGGAGGGATAGGCCTCTGAGTCGCTGAAGATTCAGTGTAGACAAGTGTGACCTGAAGTCGAGGAGAAACGTCGCAGGGTGGCAAAGCGACGAAGGAATCTTGTAGAGAGATACCCTTTTCGTCTCGGGATTTAACCAAGGAAGAACGGACGCTCAAAATCCTTTGAAGAGATTTCGCGAAGTTTTGAGGATCGTCAGATCTTGCAGAGGTGCAAGGGGGTTATGGTGAGAAGATTCTGAAGAGTTGGAAGCTCAGGAGAGGCAGGGTCGTTGATTCCAAGTCACAGGAGCCATAGGATCTACATGTAGTATCGGGTATCGGGGACTCGGGAGTTGAAGCCCCAAAAGTTGTACAGCCAGAGCAGAGAGATCGTGAGACGCGATAAGATCAGAGCCATTCGCTGAGTAGGATGTGTGTAAGGAGATTCTCATCTCGAAGACTCAGACATTGGAGAATTGAAAGGGAATCTCTTTAGCTTCGTGAGTGGCGAGGTGGCGAGGAGGCTGTGAGCCGTCCATCTGAGGGGACAGGTGGTAGAGATTGGTGATCTCGTGAACTCGGGAGTTCGCAGGTTGAGAGTCTGAACATTCAGTACTCCAAGTCGCGAGGTGGCGAGGTGGTGAGAGAAGGACAACCGTTGGATCCGGAACACAGGAGGACCGTTGGATCTGCGCGAGGGATCAAGTCTCGGGACCTCGCTAGAAAAGGTCCATGAATTTGGCCGCGAGTATCGTGAGGTTGCGAGATAGCGATATCCTGACAACTGGAGAGCAGTGTGGGCCATAGTGGAGCGTGAGTGGAGTACAGGTGGCACAAAGGGGACGTCGAGTCGTGAAGTGCCGAAGAGCCGAGACTCGTGTGGACGTCGAGTCGCAAAGTGCCGAGGAGCTGAGATTCTTGTGGACGCATGGTAGAGTATAAGGTGGGACCGCACATCTCGGGGACTTGTGGACTAGGAAGGTGAAAACTCGATGGTTCAACTGGTGAGGTCGCGAGGTTGTGAGGTCGTGAGATTTCAAGGGCACGAGAAGCGCTAACATTAAGCCTAGCCCACGGTTGCACACGGAAGGAGCTATATCCGTATCGCCAGATCGGGTATCGGAAGATTTTAAAGGTAGAGTTGGGAGCTTTAAGTCCCGAACTCGCGAGATAGTGAGATTTAGTTGATCTCCCAGTGGTAAAGGGGAGACCTCGGGGGCAGATTTCTGTGGGTACAGATTTCCCGATAGGGAAATATAAGAACCTTCAAGTTCTTCGGGCTGAGAAGAATAAGGTCCTGTGAGAGAGGACGTGTCCGAGGTTGGGGCGTGCCTGCGTCACACAAAAAACATGTTCTTTGAAAAGGTCTAGGTGCACTTTGGGATATCGAGGAGAATTAGCTTAGATAGAGAAAAAAACATTTCTCAATGTCTTTTCTAGTACACTTTGGGATAATGTGGACACCAAGTTAAATATACATATAACTTTCCATCCACATATAGACGAGTAGACAACAATATTGAATGAGACAATGGTTAAAATTTTGAGGGTTTATAATCAAAAGAATCCAAGGACTTAGGATGAAAATTTGATTTATATTTAGCACTATTATAATAGACCGTTCCACACTTCTACTAGTAAGTCCCCCTTTAAACTTATTTTGGGTATTTTCCACCTTCTCCCTTAGATTTTGTATATGGAAAGCAAATAAGAGTGAGGAAATACAACATGAGAGAAGTGTTGAAGGCTAAAAAATATCCAAGTGAAAGGAAAAACCTCCAAGTGATGTTAAATGGTACTCTAGGGAGAAGGTAGAGGAAAACCTTCCTCGCATTCTTTAGTAACATATGTTTTATACCAAAATCCTCCCTAAATGGGGAGGTGTGATTTGAACTAGATCATTATACAATTTTTCATATATTTTGGTACTTTTTGTATGGGAAAAATGGAGTTATTGGTTTGTAGGGCCCATTTTAGGACTAGGCCCTACTTTAATAATTTGGGGTCTAGAAACTTTGGGACGCCGTTGAAGCCTTAAATGGACATTTTGGGGCCATAAATTTGTGAACAAAATTATTAACCTCTTGTTAATTTTATACACTTAGATATGTTTCCAATAGTGCGAATATCATCTCAATTGAAGTTCATATGAAAAATTTATGTCTCTTGCAAGTTGACCTATCCTATTGAGAACCATGATACCAAGTGGATGTCACATCAACTCCCATTAATCACACATGTGGAGCTATTCATGTGTGGAATTTCAATAATGTTTTATAGGTTCCAAAACTCAAACCCTAATCAGGAGTTGAGGCATGGAAAAACCCTAAAACTAAACCTAGAGGACTATCAGACCATGTTATGTACCAGACTACTATGATAGGAAGAGGTTCCATTCTTATTGTATTGTTTATTATTCAATAATTGAGTAGAGCATATAGGAGTGAGATATTGAAGATAAACAAAGGATTATAAGATCTTATAATATCCATACATGACACAATGTCCATGCCAACTCCATAGTGAGTGGACTTTCTTTGTATTTGCATTTCATAATTGAGAAGAAAAGAGCAAGGCATATGCCTCACATTCTAGCTAGGTTTTTCCTATATAGGGTTTTACCAAGTTACATTGCGTGTTCATTGTGTGGATGTTATGTTATTTTATTATCTTCTTTAATTTCAATTTTAGTTTATTTCATTCTTTTGTGCACCAAGATAGTATTATTAAATATAAAATCTAAATTAAAATATTGCATAATGAGAGATTGTAGAATATTGTATGATTTGCTAGGATAAATTGTTTTATGTAATATCCATGGTAGTTTACAAATAATTGGGAGTAGTCATTGATAAGTATAAATTTCATTCCATTGAAAGAGCCAAAGAATTTTAATAAACTAATATCTTGAATATAAATCCTTGAGATTTCAAGTCGATAGAGAAATCTAGTCATTTGGGGTACCTCAAGGAGTCTTTTATTTGGTAGAGGAAAATGAGAAACCTAATGAAGGATGCCAATATATTTTATTAGCATAACATTAGCATACATAACCAAATTGGTATGAAATTTGAAACGAAGGTTTGTGGCGTTAATATCTACATATATGTGCTTGAGAGAATTTTCATAGATCATCTCAAAATTGAATATAGTGGCAATATTTCCTTTCAAAGAATCAAGGGCATGGAACTTAACCAAAGTACCCAATAGGGAAAGTAAAGGGGGGGGTTTGGATGCCCATTAATACCTTGAACCTAAGTTTGGAACCAAGTCTAAAGGGTCATTAATAAAGTAGGATAAGTTGGTGAAATGGATCCAAAATCACTAATCTAGACCAAACACTATTCATTAGAACCCAAAAATGGAGGAGAAGTGGGCCAAGATGAAACAATTTAAAACATTTTCCTAGTCAATATTTACTTTTCTTTACATTCCTAGTGAAATTTTCTATATACTCATAGTTTGTGAGAGAAAATCACACTAAAGGCTCAAAAAATGGGAAAAAGTCACCAAATGTAATTTTTAGAGGGGCATAGAAGATGATTGTGACAACATATGGTTGAGATGAATATTTTTGAGTATTCAACATCCAAAACACCATTAGTGCCTGAGACAAAATTTCTTTTGGGTCTCGCTTAATCTTCCTCCACTTGTTCCAAAAGTTGGTCTCTAACCTTTTTTTGCACAAGGAAAATTGCATAAGCTACTAAATTTTGAAGAGTGCAATATGTTGTGTTGAGGCCACTACAACCCCCTTTACTTTTTCTTTTACAAGAAAAATGAAAGGGACCCCATACTAAAATTTGAACTCTAATTCATGATCCTATATTGATGGATCCTAATGTTAATTCTTTGTCTACCCTTAGAGAGTTGGGGGTTTATCTTGATTGATTTTTGTCTTTGATGGAAGTTGATCATTCCTTTTGATCTTATGATTTCAAATGTCTTCATGATTCTTATTGACCTAATATGTTTTGTTGACATTTGTACAATGGAATTGACACCTTATATTTGGACCTTTTTCAGATTTTGAAGTGTTTGAGTATCATATATGGATGCAGGGTTTGATGTTCTATTCACTGTTTTGGATGAGCTTGTTTTTTGAGATTTTCTGAATGGATAATTCAAATCCTGCATTCTTTTGCTTGCATGTTGTACTTAATATATTCATCTTTATGCTATTTTATATGATCAAACTCTTTGGTTTCAGACTCTTAGCTTCAGTCACACAATAAGTAATCCTTCTCTTGATTTTGATACTTAGCACATGCAGTTTTCAGGAAACATATCTACAACTGTCCATGATTATCTTTCAATAGACCCAACACTCATTTATGATGTTTTCTTGAAGGCAAGGAATATATTAATATGGTATATTGGAAAGTCTCCTTTTAATCAAATGATTGATCTCATCTTCTCTATGGTTGCGGGATCAAGTTCTCATGATCGCTTTCTTCACACGATTTCTCCAGCCATGAGATGCATGTGTGGGGAATCCATTAATATTATTCCTCTTTCCTAGATCTATTTATATCTATATAGTTTTTGTAATTTGAATCCAATGATCAACATTATAGACTAATCCTTGTATTTCCCAAGCCTCATCCATATTTGTATTTTTATCACCATTGTGGTGATGAGGAAATAAGTTTGATCATTGCCCAAAAATTCAATCCTTATCAGGATATCCTTTAGGAAGAAGAGATTTACCTTTTTTTTCATTTTCCTTGAGTTCATAAGATCCCAATGCTATCAGATCCACCTCTCCAGCAAGCCTATCCCTGAGCCTCTTCAGATTGATCTCTACTGGGTTCTTATTTTTTCCTTCTCTCTCACTCGAAAAACCCAGTCCCAAGTGTTAGCTCTAGGAATCACCTTCATATTGGACGGAAGGCAAGCCCAATACCCATCAGGTTTATAAGTGAATGTAAGGGTGTTAAAAGGTCAAATGGAAAAAGACTCAAAATGATAATGTTCTAACTTAGATAACAGGGCTAGCATGCACCAACAATCAAGGTCTTGGATAACTTCAATCAGTAGTTTGGGAGTAAGTATGAATAGAGGGAAGACTTAAAATAAGAGAAGTGTAGGGGCTATTGTAAACAATAGGTCTGAAAAATCCTAAGGAGGAAAGATTATTTACACAAGATCTTATTGAACTCAGAAACTAAGGAAGCTAAATAAACATCATGATAATATAATGATCAAACATCAACCATAACATCACCACAATCATTCATGTGAATTATTCAAAGCATGAACATTTAGCATCACAAGCAAATTAAGCTAAAAGAGAAGTTGATTTCTATTAGCCAAAATGTCTTAAGTCTAGTACATAGCTAGATCACAGTTACTTCATCAAAATATTACAGTCTAAGGGAGCCTTGCTCAACCATCCGAACCTACTAAAGAAATTGATATATCTATTTATAATAAAAGGGAGGAAACAACTGGAGGTACAAGCTAGCCTCCTTCCCTTGAAAATATCTAAAAATTTATTTGATCTAACAACTTATCTAACCACCTATGCTATAAAACAGGAAAATGTTGGTGACTAATCCAACCATTCTTCAAACTGATTTGATTCTTTCTTGTTGTGCAACCTCCTGCTTTTCCATGTGTCTTTTAGGAGCATGTAGTTGTCCTCACAATTCCAGCTGCTGCTTTTGCAATTTTCTCCATCATCATCCATCCAAAAAGTTGTTGGCCTGACCTTCCTAGATCCCTGGTGTCTACTGGTAGCTTCTTTAGGTAGCATCTTGAGTAGCGTATTTCACAGCTGGACATGTAAAGGAGGTAGTGCATTTAGGTAGCACCACTGTGCTACGTATGTGTGCAGACTTTGTTCTCTGTGAAATATTAGGTAGCACCATTATGTAGTGCCACTTTGTTGCGCATGTATGCCAACTCTGTTGTCTGCCAAATATTAGGTAGCACCACTTATGCGTCTGTGTGCAGGTTTGGGTAGCAACGTAAAAAATGCAGTGCCTTCAATCTTGAACGTGTGTAGAGCAATTGATGGCCTTTCATGATATCAAACCCATTTTATTTAGGTGTCTTGGCAGTACAAAAGGTAGTGCATTTTACCACTGATGGATTTAGCACTTATCAAAAACCAAAACTATGATAGTTAAACACTTAGAAGCCTATATAGATGGTAGAGGAAATATTTGAATATTAGTTAACCCTCCCAAAAAGGAACCATCCTAAAAAATGGGGCTTACCTTTTACCAACTATTTTTTCATCTTGACACTTAACCTCACACTCTTTTTGGTAGAAAGAGGATATTCAATTGAAACAAAATACTTCTTCTTCTTAGCGATGACAATCTTTTTTAGTGGGGTTGTTCTCTCCTTAACTGCTGGTTTGTCATTCTCAATGGCAGCTTCAACCAATACCTATAAATTTCTTTGGGCTACCTCATCTTGAAAGTTCTTCAGCTCTTCCTTTAGCTTCCTGTTCTGAGACTGAAAGCCTCTGTTCTTCCTGTAAATATTCTTTAGCTATCTATGAAGGGGTTGGTCCCTTCTTGCTACAAACCTTTCCAAGTCAAGGGTGTGACTGTAGCCATCCATAAGCTCTATCATCTTGGCTCTTTTAGACATGGATTCATTTTTCAATTGGTCCACCTATTTTCTTGCATCTTTAAGCTGCCTGATAAGTCTCTTGAAGGTCTGTTGTTAGGAGGAGCAATGTTATGCACAGTCTCAAGAGGTTTTTTCTTAGTCTCCCTTTCCACTTGCATGGGAAGTGTCTTGTCTACCTCATCAGGTTTCTTGGTGTCTTCGATTTTACCTTTCTTCCTCTGCACAGGGGTTTCTTCTTTTATTTCCACGGGCTTCTCAAAATCTTTCACAGAGGTTTCATCTTTTCTCTCCAAAGGTATTTTAGTACCTTTACCCTTCACATGTAAAATATCTCTGTATGATATTCAATATTCTGTCAAACTGTTCAATCAATTGACTCCTTGGCATACTTTTAGACAAATCATTGGCTTGATATTCAGGTTTAAAAATATCTTTAGCATAGGATGAACTCAAAGACATGGATTTGAACCACTTTTCACCTATAATGGGGATCCCTATTGCAGCTGAGATAGAGGCTTCAATTACCTCAAATTCCAAATCCCCAAACTTGGTTTTCCTGCCATCAAAATGTAATGAAAGTTGTCTTGCTACCTCTAGATGGCCTCCTTGCATGTTCTGGCAGAAAGAGAGGCACCCTACTCTTTGAAATACCTCTCTTTCCATGGGCTCTGTATCAAAAAGATGCATGTCCATCAGTTATGTCCTAACCACCTTGCCACCTTTGTGTGTCTTCCTCGATTGAGGAGTCTCCATGGCTTAGAATGAGGGCTATTTGAAAGGCCTATGGGATAGTCATAAAAAAGAAGGCTTTGAATCAGGCTTCAAATGTACAAGGCTGACCTTTTCAGATAGACTGGTGCTAGTGAGCCAAGCTTGATTGTGGGAATTACACCCTTGGACTTATATAGGTATGCGAGAGTGTGGGCAGTGAGGGGGTAATCCAAAATTGTCTCTTTGTGATTGAGTAAAAATAATAGACTCTAAGATGAAAGGAAGCAAGGGAGGTAGAGAGGGTGTAAGCAGTGCCTCTGGGTAGCGCAACACATACGCAGAGGATAGGCTACTTATAGGCTTGCGATTTCAATGGCTAAGGCATGCAACAATAATCAGACTTAGATACAAGAAACAAAGATATAGGTATGAAAAAGAGAGAAGACAAGGCTATCATGAAAAGACGAGTCCCTTACGACTATGAAAACTTGGCAAACCAAAACCTGAGTGCAAATTTCTTGTGAAAATTAATATGCAGAGGAAGCAACATGGGATACCTGTGGAGTAAAAACCTGTTGGAATCTTGATCTAGGTGGATATTGGTGGCCACCCGCCTATTCCACTTGGACCCACACAATTGTTTCCTTCAGTTTCCTTAATTGTAGCACAATTTACTATTTTTAGCAGTTCTTCGGGTCCTGAACTTCCGGAGCTGTTTTGAGGCCCTAAACAATGTTTTTTGGGCATGAATGCTCCGACAAATATGAGTTTGTTCTGGACTCAATATTCGTTGTCAGCAATGTAGTCCTCAGATAGATATTTCTAACGATGTATCATGTGCATCAAACGAAGATAGTATGCCAAAGTTACAACCGTGAGAAATTGATGTACCAATTTACCCCAATGGGGCCCATATTCTGGTGTTTCATCTCCTAGGGTTAGGTTTTTGGATGTTTAGGGTTTTCCATTGTTTCTCAGTAATATATAGGCCTTCGAGCCTCATTGTAACATGCATTTCAGAGGCCAGTACCCACCACATCTCTTCTCAGAGATAAGCTACCAGTGCCCTAGCTAGTTTATTTCCATTCTGTCTGTAAGCATTTTTCAGTCATTTGTTATTAATGAAATGAAGTCTTATTTCCACTGCATCTCTGCGTTTATGTGTATTTATGTATTTCATTGTGTTCCTACATAAATCAGGATCAATGGTATCAGAGCAGTTTGCTCGTTCTCTATCTTTCTTTGCATGTCCCCAACGAGGTCGGGGTATAAGGAGTTGGGGCTTGATCTGGTTGAACCTTTGCTAGATCAGTCTCACAAACCCCGAAGACCGCCCATGGGGGAAGAAAAGAAAGATGAGGGAGAAGGAGATCCTATCAAAATGTTGCTCAAGGAGTCCCTTGAGAAACAAAGGAACGCGATGATGGACAACTTTGCCCAGATTCTTCAACGGATTCCCACTAGCGGCGCATCGACATCCAACAACCACTCTGGAGGCCCACTCCTTTTAAGGTACAAGTAAAATTTGACATTCCCATATTTGAGGGCCAAATAGATGCAGATACTATATATAGATGGTTGAATCTGTTAGAAAAATATTTCTCGGTTCATGAATTTTTCGATCGAGAAAGGATTATTTTCGCACTCCTCAAAGCCGCCCCCCATGTCAAGGACTGGTGGGAAACCTACTCGGAGAAACAGGGAGAGGGGGAACCCTCTCTGTTCTTAGCCACACCCACTTGGAATTATTTCCGAGATGCCATCAAGGAACAATATTATCCCGTGGGGAGCTATGAGGACAAATACATACAATGGACTACGTTGCGGCAGCAGAGGGACCAAGATGTGCATGAGATGAAAAATCTATTTCATACCCTACGCACAAAGTTGGGTATCAAATATTTAGAGAAACATTTGGTTTTAAAGTACCGCAGTTGTATACACAAATACATTCAGGAGGAAATGGAGTTCCTCGACATCTCCTCGCTTGGTGTGGCCTACCGATATGTTGCCAAGATTGAGCAGAAGTTCAAACAGAAAAAGCGAGACTTTGGGTCTGCGAATCAGAAGCAAGGGAAAGGTACCACCAAACCATAGAACAAAGGACCAAGCCAAGGTGGAGCAGCCCAGGATAACCTTCCAAAGTGATAAGCAAAGAACAACACCACAAAGCCAAAAAAGGACACGGGGAAGTGGTGTGAGTTCCATAATAGCTCCACTCACAACATAAGTGAGTGTCGGGCCAAGCAATCAATGGTAGTTGAGTTGAAGGCTTCTGAATCAGATGCATGCTCCAAATCTGAATCAAAAATCGACAAGGGGAATGAAAGGGGGAAGCAGATTATCGATGCAGAGCCCAACGCCACCATTGCCACCACGAAGATCCAGAAGGAGGAACCAGAAGATCCAGAGGAGGCAGAGTGTCTCTTCCATTCCAGGATGTGGGTAAAGGGTTCCTTGTTGCAGTTCATTATCGATTGTGGGAGCCAGAAGAACCTCATATCGGTAGAGGTCATGAAGCGTTTGGGCTTGCTGACCACATCACACCCACAACCATACACCATCAGGTGGTTGCACCAAGGACGGGACCTCCGCGTCATCCAACAATGTCTTCGTCCCTACAACATCAAGCCCTTCACGGATGAGGTATTATGTGACAATGCTCCTCTTGATGTTTCTGATGTATTATTAGGCCAACCGTACTTGTGGAAGCGACATGCTGTGTATGAGTCCAGGCCTTGTCCTATTATTGTCACCTTGGGCAATAAGATGCACAGGATACCGGAGATAGCACCACCTACCACCATCTCTTTGGTTACTGCAAAACAATGTAGTAAGCTCATTTCCAAAACTAGGAAATTTGTTTTCTTGATGATCCACCCTGAGGGAAAGAGTAAGACTGTGGCCATGACCTCTAGACAGGGCCCCACTGCACGAAAAAAATAGATGGATAGGGTTGTGGAGGAGTACGAGGACATCTTCACCTCCCCTGCAGGGGTGCCTCTACATTGCCAGGTCAAGCACCCCATCGATCTGACCCCAGGTGCGTCGCTGCATAATGGACCCATCTATCGACGCTTTGTTCTGGAGAATGACAAAATCAAGAGGCAGATTCAGGAGCTGTTGTAGAAAGGTCACATCCAACCGAGTTCATCACCCTGTGGGAGCCCGATTGTGTTGGTGCAGAAGAAGGATGGGACTTGGAGACTTTGCATTGACTATCAGGCATTGAACAAGATCACTGTTCGGAATAGGTACAACTTCTTTCTTCAAACCTGGCCAAAATAATGGCTTTTGACTGCTTCCCCAGTCTTTTGATATCCAGGATGACCAACATAAGTCACATTATGCATTTCTTTTAGAATTGCCAGCTTCAATTCTCGGTCATTAGGTACATACACTCTGTTTTTATACAGAAGTAAACTATCAGTTCCCAAGGTGTAACTTTCCTTGGTTTGTGGTTTCTCATGCTGCTGTAGCTTTGCTACAAGTCTTTTGTACTGCAAATCATTACTTGTAGCCTCCACACTTCTGTCTTTCAACTCAGTTTTGTACATGCTAATGGTTGTAGCATGTAATTCATGCCCTTTTCTACTGAGTGCATCAACCACTTTTTTGTCTTTCCCTTTGATATGCCTGATATCAAAGTCATATTCGCACATAAATTCCAGCCATCTAATTTTCCTGGCATTTAAAGTTGGCCGATCAAATAAATACTTCAGACCGTTGTGGTCTGCTCTTAATTCGAATTTATTTCCCATGAGGTAATGTCTCCATTTCCTCAATGCATGGACAACTGCTGCCAGCTCTAAATCATGAGTGGCATAATTCTTTTCATTCTCTTTCAGCTTTCGGGATTCATAACAAATTACAGATCCCTCTTGGCTGAGAAATCCTCCCAGCCCTTCCTTACACGCATCCGTGCACACTATGTAATCCTTACTTGGATCAAAAATCTTTAGGATTGGAGCACTAGTGAGCAGTTGCTTCTGTTGCTGGAATCTGCTCTCACATTCATCACTCCACTGAAAATTCTTCTCCTTCCTTTGCAAGGAAGTGATAGCATGTGCTATCCTTGAGAATACGGCTATGAACCTCCTATAATAGCCTGCCAGACCCATAAAAATCTTACTTCTGCCACATTTCTTGGCGCTGGCCATTGTCGAATGGCCTGTACCACTTGACGCAGGCGCGAGCTACCTCCCCCAACACCCGCTCACAGGATCGATCAAATTCCCTCTGTTGAGACGAAATTAGCTCTTTAGATTTTGGAGTGGAATCCCTGTCAAATACCTGATCCACAGGTCCTGTTAACCTTCACAGCCTTCAACACCTAGACCGTTTCCTCCCCCTGACTTAATCTCAGGTCATTGGGGTTTCACTATTCCTATTGTCGAGAGTCACTGTACTCTCCAACTCCCGATTTCCGATGAGCTCTCAGCTCCTATGCGCTAGCCCTCCGGACTAAGCTTCCACCATATGACCACTGTCTCAATGTCCGTGGCCTTACCTCCTTGTCGGGATTTTAAAATTCAAAAACCCGATGCGTTTTTTTGTATGCTAGCCCTCCTGCCTAGGCCTTGGTCCACGTGACCGCTACCATATGACCTCATTCATACTCTCCATTGGAGTTTCAGAGTTTTCATTGTCACGATGCACAAGTCCCCGGGACTTGTGATTCTTTGATCCCCGATGCGCTCCTCCATGCGCTATCCCTTCCGGCTCAGCTCCTAGTCCACGTGACCAATACCCGTGACCATTACCTTATTTCGTCGGGGTTACGGGGTTTCCAATGTCAATGTGCATATGCACTTGGAACCCACGATATGCCGATCCCCGATGCACTCTATATCGCTGACAGCTGGCCTCCACTACGCCTCTGTCCTTCTTCTCTGCTGCAGTGACAGTTGGCCCCCACTCATCGGGGTTTCACGGATCGCGATTTCAAAGTGCCCAGATCACTTGTCCCCGGAATCTCCGATTTCTCGATGATCAAAGTACCGACGGCGCTCGATCCTTTGCCACACGTCCTTCCAGATGGATGATCCCGATTCCTCCAGGATTTCAAAAATTTCGATGTCTCAGTTCTCTTGCCCTCGAGAACTCTGATTCTCCAATGGCCAATATCCCGATGGCTAAACCTTGTGTCGGGACTTCTCTCCTCCTATCCACGAGGACTTATCCTCCATGTAACTTCCGCATATCCAATGGCTGTCGTGATTTCTGCTCAGATCTAACGGCTCAGATCCTTTCTCCTGGTGTGCTTCTCCTCCTGAGGCTAAACTGTGCGCAACTCCTCCCGATCCAACGACTTATGGGGATTTCGAGTGAGATCCAACGGCTATCGGTCTCCTCCTCTTGTGCCCTTCCTCTGAGCTTCCCTGGACGTAAACCTCCAACGGTCCAGATCTCTTTCTTCTGCCAATCTAACGGCTGACGCTACTCCTCCTGAGCTTCTTGCACTTTCTTCCTATGCTTGGAAGAATTTCCAAGTCCCGAAGGCCTCGACCTTCGTTTTTCCTCTCTGCGAGCTCCTCGACTTCGAGCCTCGCCTTCTGAAATTCTGACTCACTCTACCCTACGGGTCCACAGCACAGCTATCGCCCACTACCATGGTGGTACGTGGCAAGTTTATGAGGATCCACGTCACTTCCAACGACATCATCGAGTCCCACCTCTCTCGCTTGTCTTCACATTCGCTAGCACGTGGTACTCTTCATGTGTCCACCTGGCACATCTCCCGAATGAAGCTTCGGGTGTTGGGGTTTCATGATAACCGACGACATGAGTTCCTGTCCTCACAAACTCCCGATCCTTCGATCCCCGACGTGCTTTGGCCCTCCAAGCCAAGCCCCGGCCAATGTGACGACAATTTCCCGGGACCATAGTCCTTCCTCCTGTTGGGGCTACGGGGTTTACGATGTCGTAAAACACTCTACCCCAAGACTCATGATCCTCTGACTCCCGACGTGTTCCTTTACGCGTTAGCCCCTGCTATGGGCTCTACACCATGTGACCGTTGACTCGTGACCCCGACCTTTTCCCTTATCAGGGTTCGGGGTTTCACGAATCGAAATGTGCCAAAACTCGGCCAACGGAATCCCTGCTTTCCCGATGAGATTTGACCTTAACCCCCCGACTATGTTGAGGTCCATGTGACCTCTACCTTGTGACCATAATCAAACCACTCATTGGGGTTTCAGGGTTCGAAGTTTCACAATGCATGGACTCCTTTCCC
>JZKD02S2270171.1:379539-394916 GCA_000966675.3 Picea glauca | reverse complement strand
CCAAACTTGGCTCACCAGCCTATAAAACATGTTTACAATTCATTTCATATATCATGATCTGTAATGGGGCTCGGCCTTGGGGACACTACACAGTGTGTCATCTTTGTACCCTTGGTAACTGTTATGAACCCCACCCCCTAACCTTGCTTAAGCTGGTGAGGTGTCAAAATTTACCCTTCTTTTCTTTGATTATTTTCTGTAAAATATCTCATAGTTGGATTCCACTTGTCAAGATATTTTCAATGACTATAACCATGCTCAAATATGAGATTTGAATCCAAAGTTATGGCCTCCTAAAGTTCCAAGGCCTTCATCCACCTTATCCACCTCATTGACATGTGACATTCATGTGGCCCCCTATAATTGGTTCCATCTGATGTGGCACTAACATGGATGCTAACATGGAACCTGCCACCTAGCTTGTAAGGCCCACATTTAATATTGGATCCCTCTTCATCGTCAGAATTCATCGATTCCAAAATGCTACAGGTAATTCCGACCATATCCTTCCGACGATGGCTAACCTTTCTGATCAGGTCATTCCCGACCTGATCAAACTCCTTCTGATGATGATCATTCCAATCAACCTCTTCTCGACTTGATCAAAATCCTTCCGAAAATGACCCATTCTGATCATCCCTTTCTGATGACCCCTTTCCAATCAACCCTTTCTAACCTGACCAACTCATTCCCAACCCAACCAACTCATTCCCAACCCAACCAACTCATTCATGACCCAACCAACTCTTCCTAACCACATTCAGGAAACAATTTTTAAACGACCATATATTGGGATACAACTGTTGGAATTGAACCCATGATACCTTGTTGGAAAGGTATCGAGTAAAGAAGTGAAATGGAAGATGTATTCATGTCATAAAAGTGACATATAATCCAAAAAATCATAGAGAACATGAGGCCATGAATTTTGGGGGAAAATGGATTGTGCAGAGTTCAAACAAATATATCTGGGGCTACACACAATGAAATCAGACCTAGGATAACTCACTAGAAATATGTAAGAGAGTATAACATGATAGCACGACAAGAATTGAAAGATTGAAGGTAGAATTTCTTAGAAAGTGTAGAATACAAAAGAGACTCGAATTTGATTGAAGAATCAGATATGCTATGTTCCAATAGTCATATCTCAATATACAAGATTTAGAATTGGGCCTAGAATAGCTCGATAGAAATACAAGACAAAGGAGGAGAAGATCAGATGAAATTAGTTAGTAGGATAACGCCAAAAATGCCTAGAATAACTGAAGGAACAAAAAGATGACACCAATGAGAAGAGTTAATAATATTTTTTAGTTTTTTTAATGAATATCATTTGCAAACTTCCTTAGGGAGAAAATAAACACCCAAGAGACTCTTCAGATCCTATTTGTAAGTACCACATATTCATTTTTGAAAAATTTAAAAGAAATTTGAAATGACAAATGACAAAATGAAAGGGGAAAACAAAGTGAACAATCACTTGAGTTGAAGAGTCACTCTTGTCTTATAAAAGAAGACCCATTAGATGTAATAAGGGAATTTTACCCATTGTGTATATTGTGAATACTTTTATTTCAAGATATATGAAGAGTAGAAGGAATTTTCGAAGTCACAACTATTTGCAAATACTTGTGGAACTATTCTACACTACTTGTGTTTATTGTTTTAGTTTTATGGGTTCTAATCATATGGATTATTTCTATGCTTAGTATTTAGGATTCTCATGTCATTGTGATTTATAATGAGTGAAGGGATGATGTTACAAGTCTCTTCTTCAACTATTTAAGATGACATCTGCAATATTATTGTTAAAACATACTCTTAGATTCCATAAACTATTTCTGCTGCCAAAGTATCATTTTAAGATGTGTTATCTATTATTTTTTCTCCTGCAGGATAGGTTAAAAGTAGTTAAGTTAGATTAGTTCGGTTTCAATTTAGATTAAATTTAGAATTAATTAGAACTCTTTGGGGGGCAGTTCAATGTCTTTCCCCTCTTTAGTCTTTTGATTCTTAGTGGCAAAAAGGCCCACATACTTGTTGAAAATGCTACACCAAACAAGAGTAGGTCTAATTGGGACCTGCCATTAGGTGTTCTCCCTTACCTGCTTGACATGACATTTGGACCCATCAACATGAATGGCACTAGAAGGAGGGCTAGATGACAAGATGAGTATGTGGATTCATTTTTATGAAATTTTTAAATTTACTAATGGATCCACCCCATATCTCTTTATGGAAATGTTTTTCTGGTACTATACCTTCCAAACCTCCTATAAATATTTTACATTTCTTTTCACAACTTGAATTTGATGGTGAAGGTGAGACACATGCATATGAAAATGCTTTTAAATTTTGGAAATTTTGTAGTTCTCTTAATATTACTAATGTAAGTGTCATTTGCAAGTTGTTCACTCTCACTTTTGTAGGTTGGGTCAAGAGCTGGTGTGAGACTTTGTTGACTGCCTCTATTCACACATGGGAACAATTTATGCATGAATTTTTACATGCTTTTGAGAATTATGATTATGATAACTTATGTGCAGAGATATAATATCTTAGCAAGCATGAAGATGAATCTGTTGAATATTTTGTTATCATATTTACTCATCTTTTCTATAGATTTCCTTTGGATGATAGAACCTCCACCAATAATTTGATTTCCTGTTTATTTTCTCTTACTCATGAACATATCATCTTGAGGATGACACATCTAAATCATGTATTAATGGTCTCTTACACACTGATTTGTATTTAAATGAAAATGTTGAAAATCCTAAAGGTTTTATTGGATGCCATATGTCTGGATCTTTCTTTACTATGGGGGATACAAATCATAAACATATTTATTTTTCATAAGAAATATATGTAAAACTCCCACCACTCCATTCCAACTTTCCTTCCTTGTGACAAAAAAGAGATCTATTGTGTTGTAAATTCAAGTTCAGATTTTTCTATACATGACTGGGAGGAGGGATTTTCTAGCTGATAATGGGACACTTCGGGTCACACTGATGGTTATGTCAGGTTCTCATTATCCTATATCATATTTTCCATCATAAGGAATGGAAGAGGAAGATGTGGGGAAATACATGAATGTTGATCATTTTGTTAATGAAGAAAATCTTGTCACCCATGACATGAATCCTTCTTCACCCATGGATAATTTGGAATTAATTTATTTTTATTTTAATTGTCCTGCTATTATCAATTATCCTAATTCAACCAATATAGAGTAAGAATGTCTTCCTACTACTGATGAATTAGTTATTGAAACTTATTATTCTAAGAATTGTTTTGATTTGATTCTCTCTTATATCCATGATAATATGTTGAAATATATTTGAGATTCTCATATTGTACAAGAGAAAAACAACTATGTTGATCATTTCACTCAAGGAGGAGAAATTAAAATACAAGACTTAACACCTTTATCACAACAATCCATTTTTTGCTTGGAAGAGGAAAACCATGTTGAAGAAGAACATGTTTATTGTGAAGCCAATCCCATTGTGGAGCCTACCAATTCACAATTAGTCACTAATATACTCGAGGAAGAGGAAATACCATTCAGGAAGTCACTTTTTGAAAATGTTTCTTGTTCAAGAAAAGATTTTAATTCTCTTAATTCTTCCACTTATTATTATTTGTATTCTGATCTCTTTAATGGTTTAAGTTTGTAGAAAAACACCCACTATCCTATTCAAACAAACTAATTAGGGTCAATCCATTTTGAAGTGATTGATGGTGGAAATGTGCATATGGAAGATAGAGAGGATAAGGCCTCTTCCCTTGAAGTTAGTACAACTATCCTGTATCATCTTGTTTCATGGGATGAAGGAGATCTTGTAGCATATGTATATCAGAGCATATCTCGTTCTTTTTCATATCAATGTTTTATTAGTAGAGAATATTATTTTTCTTGTAACCCTTTAGTTGAGATTGTTAATACTAGTGGATTTTACCATTGTCTTGAAGACATTTCTTATGCCATGGTGGAAGCTAGTCCATGTAGATTTTAACCTTGTACAATATTTTACTTGTTAGGAAAACAAGATCGCAGAGCAATAAAATAAAAACAAATGCGGAAATAAAACACAAAAGATACACAATACAATAGAGACACAAATATATGTGGTTCACCCAGTGTGGGATATGTCCACCATAGAAATTTCTAGGCCCTTCCTTTTTATTATCCAACAAATGAAGGGATACAACCTACAACACAACAGTTGTAACTTCCTCTTCTTTCTCTCACAGTATCCTCTCTCATAATACAATATTCACAATTATGCACAACCACAATACATTTCCCTCATAAAAGAGGGTTTCCTTATAGGGAAAAAAATACTAAGATAACTTCTATCATCATATCTGTGACCTTATAATGAACGGGCCATATTTACTATGAAATTAAAATATACATTTACAAGGCATTTTTTCCTTCGGGGGCTTCACCCTCAAATCCCCATCAAGGAATGTTGTCAGTCAAACACTTTCCATGGGCTCGCTTTCCCCCAGACCTCCCAGCCAGGGGGATGAGCCCCTCAGATCTCGCAGGGGGGAAATCCTACCCTACAACCCCCTGTGTGTAGGGGTTTACAATATTATGGGGTGTACAGTCTTCATGGGGTATAAACATGGTTGAAAAAAAATACCTATGAAACAAGAAGATAATCAGGCTCCACAACCAACAATCTCCCACTTGGAGACTCATCACAACAACTCCACTACTATTGTACCTGTTGGAATATACTCCAACTTGGACCTGGAAAATTTAACATCTTCACCTTCATGCTTGAATACCAACTAAAACTAAGAAAGAACTTAGTTTCTCCCTGGTTACTCCCTTTGTTAACATGTATGCATGATTCTGGCTAGTATGTATCTTTTCCAACTTCAAATGTCCATATTCCAACACGGATCATATGAAATGGTACCCAAGTTGTATATGATTAGTATTTGAATGGAAAGATGAGTTCTTTTTACTATGAATGACACTCTCACTATCATAGTACAACCTACTATTCTATTGCGTCTTTCCCAATTCCTCCATAAACCTCTGTAACCAAATCATTTCTTTACTAGCCTCTGTAGAAGCAAAATACTCTTCTTCTGTTGTTGAAAGTGCAAAAACCTTTTGTGGTTTTGAAATCCAACTTACTATTGTTCCACCTACAGTAAAAACATACCCTGTGGTGCTCCTCCTGCTATCTTTATCACCTTCGATATCTGAATCAACATATCCCAGTAGAACAATGTCTAAACCTCCAAAACATAATTCATGAGTAGAAGTACCTCTCTAATCTAGATGGATTTCAGTGGACTTCCACCTTTCCAATTGGCTCACTTTGGCATTTTTTTCTAGTTTTCGAGTCCCTAACTTCCGGGGTGGTTTTGAGGCCCTAAACAACATTTTTAGGGCTCGCCATAGTAAAACTGTAGTTGAAGTTAGATTCTGATGACAACATGTGTATTCCTTGGATATACCTTTCCAACGAACTATTGTGCGCCTAAAAAGAAGATCGTATGCAAATGTTACGACCCCGAGAAGATGATGTACTAGCTTACCCCAACGGGGCCCACATGACTTTTGGCGCTTCATCTCCTAGGGTTAGGTTTTTGGATGTCTAGGGTTTTGGAATTCCTATTTATGGTAAAAAAGGCTTGGAGAGCCTCATTGCAACCATATTATTGTGAATGAGCGCAACCATCACATCTCTTCTCAGAGATAAGCCGCCACCATTCTAGCAAGCTTGTTTTCTGTTGCATTTTACAGTTTCAACACATTTTCTTATTAAATAGAAACCAATTTTACTATATCTTTGTTATTGTATCTTTGTTATTTTTGTGTCTTTGTGTTAAGAATAATAATAATCTGTATTCATTTTGATTCTACTCAAAAAATCATGATTAGTGGTATCAAAGAGGTTTTCTCCTTGCTGTTCTTAATTCATGTCCCCAACAAGATCAGGGTACAAAGAATTGGGTCTCAGACTTTTTTCTCTTGAGGAAAAATTCTCTCACACGCCCAAGAGACCTCTCATGGAAGGAGAAAATAAAGATGAAGAGACAAGAGATCCTTTCAAAATGTTGCTCGAGGAATCCCTCACACAATAGAAGAATGAATGATGGATAATTTTTCCTGAATCCTTCGGCGACTACCAAAAAGCGACACATATTCCTTGAACTGAGGTGCCTCCCCCTTCAAGTTACAAATCAAATTTCATATTTCCATAATTGAAGGTCATATAGATGTAGATTCTATAGACAAATGGTTGAATCTGCTAGAAGAGTATTTTTCTATCCATAACTTTTCGAACAGAGGAAATATTACGTTTACGCTCATGAAATCCGTTCCTCATGTCAAAGAGTGGTGGGAAACTTTCTGTGAGAAAAAGGAAATAGAGGAACCCTCATTATTTATTGTCGTAGTCACCTGGGAGTCATTCAGGGATGTTATCAAGGAACAATACTACCCTGTCGGAATTTATGATGACCTGTATACAAAATGGACCACACTGTGGTAGGAAAGAGACCAAGCAGTGCCCGAGTTCAAAAATATCTTCCATACCTTGCACACCAAGATGGGTATAAAATATTATGAGTGACATTTGGCGCTCAAGTATCGTGGTGGTATGCATAGATACATCTAGGCTGAAATGGATTTTTTGGACATCTCGTCCTTGAGCGTAGCCTATCGATATTCCATCAAAATAGAGAAAAAGATTAAACAAATGACGTGGAAATTTGGGCCTAGGAACCCCTCACATCAGAAGCAAGTAAAGGGAAGCCTTAACTCACACAAAAAAGGACAGAGAAAATATGGATATCCTTAGGACAACCAGTCTAGGCCATAAGCAAAGAAGGACACCAGAAAGACAAAGAATGATACCAAGAAGTGGTGCGACTTCCATAAGAGCCCCCGACATAACATTGTTGATGGCTTCTCTAAGAAAATGTTGGTGGTTGAGGTGAAAACTTATGAATCATATGCAGGTCCTGACTCTGAGTCAGAACCAAAAAAGAGGAGATGGATCATTGACGTGGAACCCAGTGCCACCGTTGCTACCACCAAGGTCTATCCTGGTGAACCAGATGAGACAGAAGAAGGTGAGTGCCTATTTCATTAAAAGGAACCCCACTACATTTTATCATTGATAGCGATATCCAAAAGAACCTCATCTCAAAAGAAGTTTTCAAGTGCCTATCCCTGCCGAAAATGCTACACCTACAACCCTACACTATTGGATGGCTCCACCAAGGAAGAGATCTCCGCGTCAACCAATATTGCTGCATGTTGTACGACATCAATCCCTTCAAAGATGAGGTATTGTGTGATGTTTCTTCTTTTGAAGTTTGTAATTTTATTTTGGGAAAACCTTATTTATGGAAACATCATGTTGTATATGAGTCTAGGCCTCACATTGTTATTATTACTTTGAACAGGAAATTATACATGATACCTGAGGCAGTCCCACCTAGTGCCATTTCCTTGATCTATGCCAAGCAATGCAGGAAGGTCATCTCTCAGATTGAGAAGTTTTTCTTCTTTGTGATTCTCTCTTAGAGTGAGTTAAATATTGCAACCATATCCAGGGCCTCCGCAACTGACCTATCCACACAACAGAAGCAAGTGGAGAAGGTCATGGTAGAATACAAATATATCTTATCCTAACCTATTGGGGTACCTCTTCACTATCAGGTCAAGCATCCCATCGATATGAACCCTGGCGCATCGATTCCCAATGGGCTAGTCTACTGCCACTCTTTGTTTGAGAATGAGGAGATCAAGTGACATATCCAAGAATTTCTCCATAAGGGGCATATCTGTCCCAGCTCATTTCCCTGTGGGATCTCAATCATGCTAGTGCAGAATAAAGATGGGACCTGGTGACTCTACATTTATTACTGGGACCTAAAAAAAATCACAGTAAGGAACTGGTACCTGTTTCCAAGAATCAATGATCTCCTTGATGAACTCAAGGGGGTCAGATACTTCAGTAAGATTGATTTGAAGTCTGGCTACCACCAAGTTCCCATAGAACAAACATATGTATGGAAGACCGCCTACAAGTCAAAAGAAGGTATTTTTGAATGTTTGGTCATGCCCTTTGGTTTGAAAAATTCTCCAACAACTTTCATGAGGATGATGAACGATATCTTGTGACCTTTCACCAATGCTTTTGTAGTGGTGTATCTGGATGACATCCGCATATACAAAAAGACTCGGGGGAAACACTTACAACATATTCAATAGGTTTTTCACATCCTGTGACAACACAAGATATATGCCAACTTGGAAAAATTCTCCTTTGGCATGGGCAAGGTCCAATACCTAGGCTACATCTGGATCAACATGGTTTGCATGTGGATCTATCCCAGATATTGGTCATCCATGAATGGACATCCCCAAAAAAATTCATTGAGCTTCATAGCTTCTTAGGCCTTACCAATTTCTATCGCAGGTTCATGTTGGGATTCTCCCATATTTCATGGGTCCTCAACCAAGTAACCAGGGGTGGTGGTAAGGAAACAATTGTGTGGGGCTTGTACCAACAACAAGCATTTGATGATTTAAAGAAGCACATGTGCTTGGCCCCTATACTTTCATTACCAGACCATTTGAGATTGAGACAGATTCTTCAGACTATGCTGTGGGCGCATTTCTCACTCAGCACAACTTCCCCATGGCCTATCATAGTGAGACACTATCATATGTTGTCCGTAAGTACCCTACTTACGAAAAATAAATGTACTCCTTTGTGCAAGCCTACCGCCAGTGGAGACATTACATTCTTGGGAAGGAGACAATCATCCACATGGATCATAAGCCATTGCAGTTCATGCAGACACAAGGAAAATTGAAGAATGGCCACCATCAGAAGTGGTCCACATACTTGCAACAGTTCCACCTCAACATCAAGTATAAAACCGATAGTACCAACCGAGACATTGATTGCCTCAGTCAACCTCCAATTGTGAGACTCACCACTGTGCTAAACTCTTGCAGCCACGAGACCTCCAGATGGGCCAACCTCTATGAGATAGAGTCTAACTTCGCCATCACATACCAAATGTTGGGTGAAAAATCAACTGTTGCTAATTTCCATCTTTAGGATGAGATATTATGTCGACTGGGCCATCTTTGTGTTCCATCAAGCGAGCGAGCAAAGATTATTTGGGAAGCCCACTACAATCGCGTGGCAAGATAATTTGATGTCGAAAAGATAATGAAAGTGCTACAAAAACATTTCTACTGGCCAAAACTTCGACAGGATGTCAGCAAGTATATCAGGTCCTGCAGTGCCTTCATTATTTCCAAACCGAACACTAAGAAACAGATCCTATACATCTCTTGCCTACTCCTGATAAGCCATGGGAATCCATCTTAATGAACTACATGTTAGGCCTTCCATCCACTAAGAGGGGAAATGCATGTGTCTTTGTGGTTGTTCATTGCTTTTCCAAGATGGTGATCCTGACCGCCTCCAAGAAGAGCATTGTTAGAATATAGAAGATTGTGCTTGTTTTACCATTGAAGATACCCTCGTCACCCAACCATAGGCCGAAGCCACTCTCTGAGAACCTTGAACTTGACAGAGAAGAGAATCCTGGTAGCAATCCAATAGCTAAGAGAGGCTAATGCACCAAGCAAGAATAGAAACCAAGCTGATCAGATATTCCCTCCCATAAGCCGACGCACACTTTCCCAGAGACTTGCGCACAAAACTGCCACTGCACCTGCGCAAATCTATCTCTCTCTGCAACTGCTGAGATGTGGATAATGAGAAATGGCACCCTGTATTTATAGTAGTTTGGGCAGGCTTACTGGGGCCTACTTCTCCTTCTGGGTACTAATAAATTCATTTTAAATATATTTCTGCAGCTGACAACTTGTCTAGGGTTTCCTTCATTTCTTTGCTTCCTTCCGGAGTATTCTAATCTCGTCATAGGTCACAATAGAGGTTCATACCTCCCGAAGCTACCATAATATTAACAAGCATCAAAACAGAGACCACTGCCAAGCTCTTCTTTGAATGAGTCTGGGTACATTTTGGAATCCAACAAACCATTTTCTCAGATATGGACAGTTGATTCCTGAACACATTCTGATTGAGCCTCTGGTCACTAGTGGACACTACACTCACCAAACCCACTGCCTTCCACCCTCAAATAGATTTCCAAATTGAGGTTTTCAATCATATGATTGTCCATATCCCATGCATGTACAATTCCAAGAACCCTCACACATGGGATGAGAGTATTCCCTATGTTCAACATAGCTACAATGGAGCCCTACATATCTCAATCAACCACAACCTCTTTTATGTTGGGTTGGGATTCCAACCATTGGGTCCCATGGATGTTGCACTACCTCTTGCAGCCACCCTGACTGATTCATCACCTGCTCCAAATGAAGCTGACAAAGCCTCACATTTCATTGAGAGGATCTATCACATCCACCAATAGGTTCATGATATTTTATAGAAGTCCAATTCCAAGTACAAGCAACACCATGATAAACATAGGGTTCCACATAAGTTATAGGTGGGAGACAAAGTGTGGTTACACTTGTAAAAAGAACGCCTTACATGGCATCATCAAAATCTTCTACCACTCTGTTACAGACCTTACACCATCACCAAGGTTGTGGGTAACAATTCTTTTGAGCTCAACATTCCCCCTTTCCTTGGCCTACACCCAGTGTTCAACGTGGATCTCCTTCGTCCATAATTCCCACCATTATTGGACACCTCAGAGATAATATAACAATTGAAACCAATAGAGATCAAATTTGTCTGCATACAAAAAGAATATAGTGATCATATTGTGGAACCACAGGTCAAGGGCACTCACCAGCAAAGGATCCATATTTATCGAGTTGCCAAAGTAGGGAAACTCCTGCACCAAGGAAAGTGGCTCACCCGGGGCCAAATTCAATAGACATTTCCTCATCTGATGGGGGAACTCAATGAAATTGAGACCATTTATTCCTAAGGGGGGGAGGATTGATCTAGATGGATGTCGATGGTCTCCCACCTTTCCAACTAGCTCATTTTGGTAGTTTTCTGGTTTGGTAGTTTTTTCCTAGTTTTTGGGTCCCTGACTTCTGGGGCCGTTTTGAGGCCCTAATTGTTTTTTTAGGGATCTACACAATCAAAATATTTATAGAATTATAGTCTAATGGAAACACGTGTAATCCTAGAATATACCTTTCCAGTGGGTTATCGTGTGTCTAAAATGAAGGTCACATGCAAAAGTTATGACCCTGAGAAGTTGATGTACTAGCTTACCCCAATTGGGCCCACATGAATTTTGGATCTTCATCTCCTAGGGTTAGGTTTTTGTATGTCTAGGGTTTTGGAATTATTTTTTATGGTAAAAAAATGCTTGGAGAGCCTCATTGTAACCATCTTCTTGTGAATGAGCACAACCGTCACATCTCTTCTCAGAGATAAGCCACCACCATTCTAACAAGCTTGGTTTCCGCTACATTTTACAATTTCAACATGTTTAGTTATTGAATAGAAACTTGTTTTAATGTATCTCTGCTACTCTTGTGTCTCTGTGTTAAGAATAACAATAATCAATATTCATTTTCGTTCTTCTCATAAAATCTAGATCACTCTTAAATACTTGAGAATCCTCTTTACTACCTCCCAATGTTCTTTAACTAGATTTTTCATATATATTCTCACAAATCCCACTGCATGTGCAATATTTGGTCTTGTGCAAACCATCACATACATCAAGTTGCCAATTGCTAATGAATAAGGGACCCTGGACATGTATTCTATCTCCTCCTATGTATTGGGACACATTTCCTTAGTTAATTTGAAATGGATGCACAAAGGTGTACTAACTGGTTTTGCATTCTGGATTCTAAACCTCTCCAACACCTTCTCTATGTACTCACCCCGAGACAATGTCAATTTGCGATTTTTCTTGTCTGTTGTTATTATCATACCAAGGATATTATTTGTAGCACCCAAATTCTTCATCTCAAAAGAATTAGCTAATTTCTTCTTGAGAAAATTTATATCGTGCATATTAGACCCTACAACAAGCATGTCATGTACATACAATAGCAAGATAATATAGCTTCCATTTTCTAGATTTTTAAAATAAACACAGTGATCAAAATGACATCTACTATAACCTTGTTCTGTCATAAACCTATCAAACTTAAAATATCATTGCCTTGGAGATTTCTTTAGGCCATACAAGCTCTTCTTCAACCTGCATACCAAGATTTTCTTCCCTTCGACCTCATACCCCTGTGGCTGCTACATATAAATATCTTCCTCCAAATCCCCTTGGAGAAAAATATTTTTTACATCTAATTGTTCAAGATGTAAATATTCTACTGCCACAAGACTTAAAATATTCCTATTTGAAGTCATTTTAACAACAAGACAAAATATTTCATCAAAATCTACACATTTCTTTTGTGCAAACCCCTTTACAACAAGTCTAGCCTTGTACTGTTTTTTTCCTCCATCTTCTTCCTTCAACTTGTAAGTCCATTTATTCTGCAATGCTCTTTTTTCCTGCAGGAAATTGAAAAAAATCCAAATTCTGGTTATTTACCAGGGAATTCGTTTCCTCTTTCATTCCTTTCTCCCATTTATTTTTAGTGTCTACTTACATTGCCTCTTCATAACATTTTGGTTTACCATAATCAGTCAACAATAAATAATACAATGAATGAGATTATCGTTCAAGGGGTCTACTTAACCTAGTAGATATTCTAACAACACTTGAAGGCGTTTTAGGTACCTGTTGATCCTGTTGTTGTACATTTTGATTTTCTTGTACCTTTGGAATTTATTTTTTAGTGATCTCATCAAGCAGTGTGTAGTCTGGTTTTTCCTTTTCCTGTTTCTTTCCCTGCTATTGATCTTTGTACATGACCTTCTCATTGAATATGACATGTCTACTCCTAATGATTTTTTGATTTTCATAATCCCATAAGCGATAACCAAAATCATTAACACCGTATGCAATAAAGGTACACTTCTTGGATTTTTCCTCAAGCTTTGTTCTATTTATCAATATGTATAATTGCTTCACAACTGAAAGTATTCAAAAGAGAATAGTGTAACTTTTTACCTATCCATGCCTCCTTTGGAATTCTACCATCCAAAGAGCTTGAAGTTACTCTATTTATTAAGTAAACAATAGTATATACAATATCTTCCTAGAAATGTAAGGGAAAACTAGCATGCAATCGCATACTCCTTGAACGCTCCATGATTGTCTTGTTCATCCTTTATGACACATCGTATTCTTGTGGTGTTCCTAGAACTGTCTTCTTTCTACGAATCTCATGGTATGAAAAGTAAACATCAAACTCCTTGCTACAATATTCACTTCCATTTTCTGATTTGAGACACTTCAAACTTTTTCCTATCTCATTCTCAACCAAAGCTTTCCATTTCTTAAAAGTATCAAAAACATCAGATTTTTGTTGAATGCAATAAACCCAAGTTTTTCTAGTTTCATCATCAATAAAAGTAACATAATAAAAAGAGACACCAAGAGATGATACATGAGTTGGTCCCCATACATCTGTATGCACAAGATCTAGCCTTTCACTCTTCTTTTCTTTTCTGACTCTAAGAAATCTAACTCTCTTATGTTTTCCATAAACAAAATGCTCACTTAAATCCAAATCTATTTGTTTATTATCTAGCAACAAATTCCTTTTGTGAAGTATCTGCATCCCCTTATCACTCATGTGTCCAAGCCTATAATGCCACAATGTTGTATCCACTCCTATAGAATCTAAAGAGATAGAAGATTCAATATTACTAGTACACAAATACAATGTACCTACCTTCTCTTCTTTTGCTATCACTAGTGATCCTTTGGTGACCTTACACACCTTATATGTAAATATGGATATACAACCTTCACTTTCCAACTACTCTGTTGAAATTAGATTTTTCCTTAGATCTGGAACATGTCTTACCTCTTTCAACAACCATTGGTTTCCATTCCTTTGATTTATTTTTACCTTTCCCATTCCAACAATTTTTCATGGTGCATCATCCCCCAAATGAACCTATCCAAAATCACCTTTAACACAATATAAAAAATGTTTCCTATGGGGTGTGGCATGAAATGACGGCCCTGAATCTACTACCCAAGACTCAAAAATATTGTCTACAAAAGGAAACAAAGCATCTTGTGACACAGCACATGTTACATTTTCTTCCTGATTTTTCTCTTGTTGTCCATCTCTTTGTTTCTTTGGATCTTTGTAGTCTTTCTTTAGATGTCCTTTCTTCCCACAATTCCAACACTCTATCTTTCCCAGTCTAGATTTGGATATGCCCTTCCTAGAATTTCTACAGTTCCCTGAACCCTTTCCTCTATCCTTTTGTCTTCCCCTGTTATCGATGTTTAACACATTACCTGATGTCTCACTTGTGCGTTTCCATCGCATTTCCTCGCTAAGGATAACACCAACAAAATCATCAAATTTTAAATTGTTTGAACTAGAGACATAGTTACTTACAACCATGACCAAGTCATTCCAAATTTCTGGCAATGAGCCCAATATTATAAGAGCCCTAACCTCATCATCAAAGTCCACTTTTATATAACTTAGCTGATTAGTAACCGTATTAAATTCATTTAAATGATCTGCAACAAACCCACCTTATGACATATTCATATTAAATAATCTCTTCATTATAAATACCTTATTGGACATAGAGGGTTTTTCATACAATTTAGCCAATGTGTCCATCATCTCCTTCATTGTATTTTCTTTCAAAATATTGAAAGCCATTGATGCTGCTAGGATCATCCGTATCGTTTCTAGTGACTTTCTGTCAAGAACCTCACATTCTTCATCCTTCATTTCCATCGACTTCTTTTCTATTCCACCTAATGATAGAAATAAATCCTTCTGATATAAATTATCTTACATCTGCATCTTCCATAACTGTTAGTTTTGGCCATTAAATTTCTCAACCCTAAACTTTCCATCTTCCACCATTGCTCCCAGTCAAACCAGGAACCCTCCATTACGACGAGATTCTCTAGCGAATTCAAACAATTATTTCTATGATAGCCTACCTCCATGACATTTTTTACATCTATCAATCCATACCTTCATCCAGTCAAGTTTGTTTGCAATGTATACATGTAGTGCATCTGTTATCGGACTAATCAGTAGGTGCGGACACTAAATGATCTCCCTAGATCCACCTAGATCTAGAACAAAACACGCCATAACATGACGCTTTCCTTAAGTTTTAAATATTGAATTTACTAACCAAAGAGGGATGGGTGACATACCATTTAAATGTCGCTTCCTCTCGCCATTGCCATCCTAGCTCCGTTCCAATGCTCATACA
>JZKD02S2270171.1:365271-377240 GCA_000966675.3 Picea glauca | reverse complement strand
AAAAAAAAAAAAAAAATCTCAAAAAATGCATACGACCAATATATAAATATGAATATTAAAATTATTAATTACCTTAATTAAGGTATGCCAATCATGTGTTTTTACCCCACCAAATTCACCTTTCTTCTTTAAGATATTTTTTATGTTTGAACAAAAACATGTGGGAAATTTAATTCTTTGGATTACCTCTTTTACACCATTGCTTTGTTGATCTGTTAATAACCATGGAAGGTTATATTGGTCTCCATCGCTATTTGATCGGATCACACTTTGCATTGCATGATTGGATTCATGAATGTCATTAGAAATTTTGAAATTTTTTTCTTTATCCCTCCTTCCATCTATGATTCGCCATAATGGTTCTGTCACATTCTTCCCTATATGCATTGTATCAAACAAATGATTTTTTTTTATCTCCTCATAGTAAAGAAACCTCATGAATTGAGTGGGATAAAATTTCATTCCTCATAGAAGCCCATTATTACTACCTTCACGATGTATATTTTAACCTTGTACAATATTTATTGCAAACATATTTTCAGTAAAAAAATAGAAAATATACAATGCAAAATACAAATATTACATGAAGGTTTTTCCCCTGGAAACGCAAACCAGGAAAACTAACATATGCTACATTCATCATAGCGATACATTGTTTACAATACAATATACATATAGGAGCCATAGGCATCCAAAACACTAACCCAATGACCTGGATTAGTCAACAACCCTAATTCCTTAATCGAAATAGAAAACCAATGGCAAAAACCATGTGTTGAAAAACCTCCCAACAATGGACACTTAAATCAAGGAAACACGAAAAACTAGGCAAAAATGCGACACTACTACTCGTGAAAAGAATATAACACATACCCAACATTTGCCCACTTGTTGTTTTCTTTGCATATAGGGGGTTACAGGGTTACATAGTCAACAATCCATGGTAGAAATTCCCATTGATACTCTACACCAAGAGAACTTCTCAGTACTCACAGATTTTGTTAATGAATATGCAACATTCTTCAAAGTTTCCACCTTCATCAACAACACTTTATTTTCTTGAACCATGTCTATAACGACCCCATTGTTACGACTACAAGCGACGCAAGCAAGTGCAATTGTTTTTTTGTTTGAAGCAAAAAGGAAACAACGACGAAAGTTAAACAATAGAACTTGACGACGAACACAACGCACACAAATTAGGTAGAAGATAACAACAAATCATCACATTGGAACATCATGCAACTGGATGAAACATGTGATAATCAATATACAGATAGAAACGAATTCCCTCCTGACACAAGAAAGAAAACGCCTACAAGCTAAAGGACAACGTCAACAGCTCGATATAGTGGCTTCGACGACCAAGAACTAGAAACCTCTATGTCGTGCAAACCAAATGCCTTAAGGTGTTACAAAACCAAGTACCAACAACCAATACAGCGAACAAACGCCCACATTGGGAAGCACAGACTTCGACTAAGTTATCATTTGTCTATATCTATCAAGGCACGCAATGATCCCCTCATCAGGAATCATGTCGTCACAAGGAGATAGGTGTGATGGTAACCCTCGCACAACATAACACATATAGACCAATAACCCAAGAACAATTCAATGCACTAGGAGATCGAATTAACTGACAAGAAGACTATACCCACACACCCAAACAACAAGTCGACAAGATGCAAGATGACATCACTCAAATTAAATTGCACAAGTTATTAAACGACTTCGCCAACAAACCATAACCTATTATCCATTAAGCACGATGTCTAAGTTCAAAGGAGTGAACTATTATAAAGGTTATCATTATCATAAATGTGACCCAAAACGTGACCAAAAATGTGAACTATTATAAATGTTACTATTATCACAAATGTTATCATAAAGATGAACTAATATATGCGCTTAACAAAATCAAAATACACTTGTCAACAATTATACATTGTCCATTAAAACAAGTGAACTACTTAACATTAAAAAGTGATCTATGTTACTTATTAAATATTCAACATTGTTGACTATATTATTGTTGTCTAAATTATTGTTGTCTAAGTATGCGATATTGATATCTACTAATTATATCTTTGTCTAACCTTAACAATAAGATCTGTATCTGTCAGTTTAAATAACGCATGGTTAAATAATATCATTGTCTAAGGTACCTTAACAATATGGATAGGCTTATGTATATAAATGGTTGTCTAGAAATATTGGTGTGTTGTTTACGGAAAATATAAAATTGCCATCATCAGGTATAAAATTTGTTGTTGATTATGTATAAAAACTTCTTGTCTATTATATAAAATTTGTTGTTGAATATATATAAAAATTTGTTGTCTATTTATAAATTGGTTGTCGATTATAAATAAACGTTGTCCAACATATCAATATCAATATATCCATAAAATTGCAGCCTAGAAAAATCGTTGTGTGAATACATTTAGGGGCGATATTAAAACTCTACCAAAGTTGGATCTCTACCCAACAAATCGTTGTGTGAACATAATTAAAAACGAAATTGAAACTCTACCAAAAAATTGAATCTCCACCCAGCCAAATCGTTGTGTGATCACATTTAAAGCGAATTTAAGACTCTACCAAAAATGGATCTCTACCCAGATAAATAGCAACATGGATTAGTTGTGTTTAATCATAACAAAACTCAGACGTATGTATAAATTCACATGCCTATACAATTCACACATATATATCAAATAAAAAGCAAATGCAGACATATCATTTAAAAAGGAATGTAGACATATCATTTATAAAACAGAGTCATATATCGTTGGGTTTTATGCTATGATAAGATGGGTATTATAATGATATGTTGTCAACAATATATAAAAATGTAGGTATATCGACTGTGAAATTCACTGCCATTCAAGTTAAAAAGACTTGTTGTCATTAGCTGTCATTTAATCAAAAATGGGGATTCACTGCCATTCAACACAGATAAATCAATGCCGTCACACCCAGTCATAAAACACAGTGATACTCTGGAAAAAATGATTTGGTAAAAAGAATATGGGATTTTTTTTTTCTTTAGATTACTCCTTCAAAGATTAATCATTCAAATGCATAGCTTAAACATCCCAATAAACACAGAGTTGATCATTCAAGGAAATGCAAAGGTGATCATTCAAAGGAAATGAAAAGATAATCATTCAAGGAAATGTAGCGATAATCATTCAAGAAATGCAGAGATAATATTTCAAGGAAATGCAGAGATGGCTAGATCAAAGACGAATAAAAAAAATGCAGAGACTAATCGATCACAAGAAGGGGCAATGAATTGAGATTAATCATAAGAGAAAAACACAACGATAATTAAGGGTTGATAACTGAGAAAAAATTATCCTTCACTTATTATCCGTGCACAGGAAAGAAGGGCATTTTAATCTATAGGTATTTAAACACTGAAGTGACGACCGTCGATTCTGCTCCTGGTTGACTGCTCAGGAACAGACCAATAACTAAATGGATAAGGGGAAAACACAAATTTGTTCGTAATAATCAATAAAAAAAACATAGAGAAGTCATAGCAATCAGAATTTGGGTTTTCCAAGGGAATCAATTCAAAATACAACGAGCATAAGGTTGGGATGAATTTAAGTTCTTGATTATAAAACGTTGAATAAAAAATAATCTTTACACAGTAGAAGTATAGTACTGAAAGCGCAGGAACAATATTAAACTACCATTCAAAATATAGATATGCATACCATAGCCAAATGTGAAATCTCTGAGTCGTTGTCTCATGCATGCTCCATCCAACTCCCACTTGCCAATCGATGTGACCTCACCGGTACCTCCCAGCCAACGCTAGGGGTACTCTTCTCCCCCCTGAGCCCCCTGAGTTGCAAAGGGGACACACACAAAATACCATAGAACTGTTAGATCCCAACTCACCTCGCAAAGTCGAGCTACAACTCGTTACCCAAGATGGGTATCCCAACTCCCGCAAGAGAAGTTTAGTCAAGCCAAAAATTCAGCAGCGTAACGTTACTCAAAAAGATGAGATCTATACTCCTCCTCATCCATCCTTTTTATAGAGTTTTAAAGTAATTAGTTTCCCAAATTCTCATTAAATTCCTTTTTTCATTTAATTAATTAGGAAAAAACTCCCACATACACATGTCGCCCGATCCCCTAGATGCACTAGAAATAAATTTTATTAATTAATTAATTATTCCTATTTCCCTCACCCACCTAAAAGCATTCCTAAAAAATCTCTTAGGTGTCCCAAAATTCCTTTACACTTCTTAAATGACTTACACCTTACTTAATTCCTAGTTGAGTTCATAATTAGAAATATTCCTTACTAAGTTAGACATTCAGCGTTTTCTTTACATTTCCCCTTTTCCTGAAGTTTCCCCCTTTTTCTTTAAGTTTCCTATTTCTTTTAAGTTTCCCCCTTTTTCCTTTTTAACTAAAAATCAATTTAGCAAGTGAAGATAAAACAACCACTTACCCTTTTTCTTCTTTAATTAAAAATTAATTTAGCAAGTGTAGATGAAACAACCATCTACCCTCTTCTCTTTCTTTTTTTTTACAAAAATTAAATTAGCAAAAATAGATCAAAACAACCATTTCCCCTTTTTCAAATTTTAATCCTGTATTAAAATTTTGACTTTAATAAACAATTTGAATTTCTTACCCCCCTTCTTATTACATGCTTATTTATTATTATTATTATTATTATTTTACCACATGTTCTACTTAGACCTAGATTTTAATTTCACTAGGTTGGGCAACATTTTTATTAGGGAAAATTGTTTTTAAATCTTAATTATCACATCATTCATTTTGAGGCTGACTAGGTTTATTCACTTACCAGTTAAAATCAAGAAGTTCCCTTCAGGACGCACCAGGTGCTCCAAGGGTGCCATTCGCCTCTTTTCATTTTCCTTGCGCGATGTGCCCTTCAGGATGCACTACGTGCTCCAAGGGTGCAACTCGCCTCTTTCCATTTTCCTTGTGCAATGTGCCTTTTAGGACACACTACGTGCTCCAAGGGTGCCACTTGCCTCTTGACTGACTTGGTAGACATCAAAAACCCCTGGAGTCAATACTCCGCCAAGTGATCTTATGGGAGACTAAGGGCCTCTAAGAAATAAGGCCCCTACCTTATTGCACGCCACTTAGAATCATTGTGAGCGACTGTCACAATCTACCCTCATGACATCATGGGTCTTCTTGAACTAGGTAATCGTTAACCTACAGTTCAAGCCACGATGTGAGTGCAAGTAGGCCATGGCAGGGCTACTCCCACACCTCTCCCTCAAAGTCTATGTTTTTCATGCGTGACCCCTCTACTCCATATGTGAGTCTGGTTGACAAGATATCGTCAACCGACATCCATCAACAAATCATGTCAGCAATAATAATCAATCATCATAACATATAATCATATGTACATATGTCACATCAACGATATTCAAGCCAACAGTCCACTCCATGACTTAGTCTGGAGTCCAAAGGGTTTCATTGATGCCTCTGCATCCTCGAGGTCCAAAGTCCTTCACACTTAGGAGAACCTAGTCAATAGCACTTGCATATGTAATACAACCAAATAACATATCATCAAATACATAATATCTCATAATCATAATAAAACAACCAATTGTATAATAATCCGTATCACTTGCGAGCAAGTGTCCTCAAAGAATAAGTTACAAGAAGACTCGATACACTCCCTCTTGGTCTAAACTTTGTCTCGAATTTTCACCGTATATAAGTGTCGAAATAAAGTGTATTACAGTATCATAAGTATACCTATCAAATAAAAATGGAAACTGCTAACACATATTATATGCGTCCTCCCAGATCGTCGAGTGCAGACTATAGTTGTCCCACTGGACCTTGACCTGATCTATGGTTCGACGTCGTAGCTATTGAATGCGATGGTCTAGGATGTGGATTGGCTCAGCTGCAAGCGCACCCTCTTCAAATACCTACGATGAACTCATATCAATAACATGTGTAGGATCACCAATATAATGTCTCAAAACAGATACGTGAAAAACATCGTGCATATGCCTCAAAGAATCAGACAAGGATAGTCGATTGGCCATGGGCCCCTTCTCTTCCACAATATTGAAAGGTCCCACTAACCTAGGAGAGATTTTATCACCCTTTCCAAACTTGATCAAACTCTTATGCGGTTTCACCCGCAAGAAGACTCAATCGCCAACTTTGTAACTATGGTCGACACAGTGCGCATCGACATAACTCTTCTGCCGATCCTGTGCTTCTTTGATCCTTTGTCTTATTGTTTTCATTTGATATTCCATTTCTTGGATTGCTTCTGGTCCCACTAGGACCCTATCCTCAAGCCGATCCCAACTTAAAGTCATACGACACGGTCGCCCGTAAAGAAACTAGAAAGGCGCCATCTTAATGGTGCTTTGATAATTGTTGTTATATGCGAATTCTACCAGTGGAAAGAATTCTTCCCAATGCTTATTTTGTTCCATCACGTACATACACAACATTTCCTTCAAGATTTGGTTTGTTCGTTCAGTTTTCCTATCTGTCTCTGGGTGATATGTGGTACTAAATTTAAATTGGGTTCCCAAGGCCTCTTGAAAACTAGTCCAAAATCATCTAGTAAACACTAATCCTCGATCAGATATAATCCTCTTGGGTACACTATGTAGCCTCACAATATCACTGATGAAAACTCTAGCTATGTCATGTGCCTGATACGTCGTATGTAAAGGAATAAAATGAACACTCTTCGTTAGAGTGTCGACTACCAAAAAAATCGAAATGACCTCCCATTTCGATTCTAGAATCACGTGTGGCTGTACTAATCCTACTGGATGTCTATGTTCAGCCTTCACCTGCTGACATTCTATACATCTTGCCACGTAGTTGACTATGTCTTCCTTCATTCATTTCCATAAGAATAAGGGTTTAAGGTCTTCCCTCATCTTCGTGACTCCAGGATGAGCCATGTACACTGCTATGTGAGCCTCGTTTAGGATCAAACTCCTCAACTTGCCATTAGGTGGTACGTAAATTTGATTTTTAAATCTCAATAATTCATCATCGTCCAATGTAAATCCTTCAAATATTGGTACCATGATTGTGTTTTGTCCGATAAAATCCTTGACCTCCTTGTACCGGTTATCATCGCACTGTAAAGTTATAATATTTTCACGTAGATTTGTCTGAAGAGGCATCACTGAAAATATGCGCGGTCTTTGACTCAACGCATCAACCACTCTGTTCATTGTACTCTTTATTTAAGTCATCTTGAAATCGTACTCGCTAAGCAATTTCGACCAACGTTGTTGTCATGCATTCAAGTCGCTTTGCATAAAGATGTGTTTTAGTCCAGAGTGGTCCATTTTTAGTTCAAATTTCCATCCAATAAGGTAGTGTCTCCAAACTCTCAAGGCATATACAATGGCTAACAACTCCAAATCATGCATTGCATAGTTCTCCTCATGCCTTCTCAACTTCCTAGAGATGTAAGCGATCACTCAACTGTCTTGCATCAAGACTCCTCCTAAGCCTTCATTGGATGTGTCAGTGCATACCAAGAAGTCCGCGTCCATGTTAGGGACCTTCAGTATCAATTCCATTGTCAGCAACTCTGTGAGCCTCTGCAATGCCTCCGTGCATTTTGCGATCCAAACAAACTTCTTGTTCTTCTTTTATAATTTCGAAATCAGATTTTCTATTCTTGAGAGACCCTCGACGAACCATCGATAGTATCTCACTAAACCAATGGAGCTACGCACTTTCGGGAAATTCGTCGGTGCATGCCATTCCATAATAGCCTCGACCTTTGCTAGATCCATTGTGATTCCTTTGTCGGAGATGACATGCCCTAAGTAGTGAATCTTTGATTGATAAAACGAACATTTAGACAATTTTCCATATAATTTGTTCTCTCGTAAAAACTGTAGTACCAAGCGCAAGTGTTCATCATGCTCCTCCATTGTCCAAGACTAAATCAAAATATCGTTAATGAATACTTGGACGAACTTGTCAAAGTAATCATGGAACACCTCATTCCTCAAACTCATAAATACCCCTGGGGCATTTGTCAGTCCAAATGGTAAAACAATAAAATTGTAATGTCCAAAACTCGTCCTAAAGGCGGTCTTAGGGAAGTCATTCTCCTTGATCCGTAACTAGTAATACCTTGATCACAAGTCGATATTTGAAAACACCATCGTTCATTTCATATGATTGAATAGATCATCAATCCTTGGAAACAAGTACTTATTCTTGATCGTTTCCTTGTTCAATTGACGGTAGTCAATGCAGAGTCTCCACAACCCATCCTTCTTTCGTATGAAAATAATAGGCGCACTCCATGGTGACACACTTGGACGTATAAGTCCTAGGTCCAAAAAATCCTTTAGTTTCATTTTCAACTCCTATAAATTCGGGGTTGACGTCTGATAAGGCATTCTTGCTATCGGTTCAATCCCCGGTTTTAGTTCTAAGGTAAATTCTAATTCCTTCTCTGGCGACATCCCAGGTAACTCCTTGAGGAAGATGTCCGCAAACTCTCTCAACACTTGAAGGTTTTCTAGACCTTCCTCTACTCCTTCTAGCACTAGAAGTCACCACTGGATTGCAGCAGAGGTAAGCCTAGTACGCATAAGTTTTTATGTCATAATGAATAAATTTAAGGGGGATCTAATGGATGCAAACTTAAAATGATATCTCTTTAACTCAGAAAACTGGGTTGGTATGCACAGTCAGATGAATTCTTGATATAACTTCATATAGTAAGTTAAATTAAGGGAGAGAAGGAGGAAGAACTTGAGGATAAAATGTAAAGGTTTGCTATGGACAATCGGTCTTCCAACAACCTAAGGATGAAAATCTTCGAATGCAAGATCCTCTTGGATCCAAAACTTCAGGAAGATGAAAATGCTATAAAAACACTGCAATCAAACATACATCACAATACAGTTACAACACTCGACTGGATCATCCATGCTTGAGTCTTTCAGTATTAGAGGCAAAAGAGATGGAACAGAAAGGTGACTGTCATTAAACAAGAAGTCTCAAATTACACACATGACTAGAGAACCAGAAATTTCAATAAATATTTACAATAGGGAGCTTAGCTCTACCATCAACACTAAACAAAAAGGAAAAAATTCCTACATATACTTAGAATTGGCTCCAAATGCCTGAGATGCAATCATGTAACGCATTCAAGGCTCTACGTTAATGAACTTCTGATCCGGATTATTTTCAGCACGAAATGAGAGCTAAGATATAATAAAGAAATGCACAGAGATATTGCAGATATTCAATAATATAACATAAATGTATCAGAGATGCAACCATAAACACAGATATATAGTAATACATGATTTCTATTAATGAAATAAATGTATAGAGACTATAAAAATACAGAGTGAAAGACTCGCTAGAATGGTGGCATCTTATCTCTGAGAAGAGATGTGACAGCTACTCGCATTCGCAAGAATATGATTACAATGAGGCTCTAAAGGCCTTTTTACAATAAACAGGAATTCCAAAAACTTTAGACATCCAAAAACCTAACCCTAGGAGATGAAGCGTCGAAATTCATGTGGGCCTCGTTTCGATAAGTTAGTACATCAACTTCCTGGGGTCGTAACTTTTGCATACGATCTCTATTTTAGGCATATAATAGCTCGTTGGAAAGGTATCATCGAGGAGATTCATTTTTTGGGATAAATTATTCCTTTGACTATCTATGAGAACCTGTATCTCTAAAAACATTCATTTAGGCCCTTAAATTGGCCCCGGAAGTTAAAACCTGCTAAAAATGGTAAATTGCCAAAATTGCCAGAAAGTTGTTTTGAGCCAGTTGGAAAAGGTGGGTGGCCACTGATATCCACCTAGATCAATCCTCCCTCCTTAGGAAGAAATGGTCTCCATTGCATTGAGTTCCTGGGGGAGAAGGAATATCGTTTGTTGAATCTGCATCTTGGTGAGTTGCTTGTCTTGCTGGAGACATCGCGCTGCTCAGTTTGTGGAAGTCTATCACAAACCTGTTGAGGTTGAGGCTGTTCAACAAGTCGAGATGCATGAGAGGATGATGTTCAGAAATAATATTTGCACTTTGCTGCAACCTTGTCGACCTTCTTCTGTTGGATAGAAGGTGCTTGGGGCAAGGCTGTAGTGGTTGTAGTGTCCTTTTGTTATCCTTTTGAACAGATTGTGAAGAAGCTAAATTTTGTAGTATGAGATACTACCTTGCAACACTTTTTAGGTGGAACAATAGTCAGAACTACCTCTGGTATTCTGTAGAGATGACCCCCCAAAGTAGCAATGACACTACAGGGTCGAGACTCATAAACAACATGGAATCTCCACATATATGGTTGGCCCAAGAGCACATCACAGACATCTAGTGGGGAAACATCACATAATACCTCATCCTTGAAGGGTTGGATGTCGTATGATAATCGAGACTGTTGGCTGACATGGATATATCATCCTTGGCAAATCCACCCAATGTTGTATGGCTGCGGGTGTGGTGTTGTTGATAATCCCAACTATTTGACAACCTCTGTTGAGATGAGGTTCTTCTTGCTTCTGCTATCAAAAATAAAATGCAGTAGGGTCCCCTTCACCCACATCTGTGAATGAAAAAGGTGCTCCCCCTCTTCAGGATCTGTTGGTTCTTCTGGTTGAATTGTTGCGGTAGAGATAATAGCAGTGGGGTCCACATCAATGATCTATCCTTTACCATTATTTTCAGAATCAGATTCTGAATCAGGGTTCGGCTCTTTGTCTTTGATCTCGGCCACTAATGACTATTTTGAGTGACATTCATCGGTGTTGTGCCAGGGGTGTTTGTGGAACTCGCACCATTTTACGGTGTCCTTCTTTGTCTTCCCGTGACTCTTCTTTTCCTATGTCTTGGACTGGTTTTTGGGAAACTATTTGTTAGGGCCATCTTTGTCATACTTTGGTTGTTGTGGATTTGAAGACCTGAGCTCCTGTTTTTTCTGGTGATTAAATTTCTTCTCAATTCTAACAACATATCGATAAGCAACACCAAGTGATGAGATGTCCAAAAAATCCATTTCAGTCTGGATGTATCTGTGTAGAGCCCCGCGGTATTTCAGAACCAAATGTCGCTCGAAGTCTTTGATACCCAGTTTGGTGCACAAGGTATGGAAGGTATTGGTGAACACCAGAACTGCTTGGCCCATCTCTTGCCGCAGTGTGTTCCATCTCATGTATTGTTCCTCATAGTTGCCAATAGGGTAATATTGTTCCTTTACCACATCCACAAAAAATCCCAAGTGGGATCGGCCCCATATATTCCAGACTCCTCTATGGAACTTTTCTCCCAGTAAGTTTCCCACCAATGTTTAACATGAGGAAGAGATTTAAGGAGTGTGAAGGTGATCTTTTCTTTGTTGAAAAAATTGTGAACAAAGAAATAACCTTCTAGCAGAGTTAACCATTTTTCTAGGGCTTCTGCATCTATTTGTCCTTCAAATACAGGAATATCAAAATTAACTTGTACCTTGAAAGGAGAAGTGCCTCCAAAGTGGCCGCTTGATGAAGATGCGCCTGATGCTATCGGTAGGCGTTGAAGGATGTGGGAAAAATTCTCCATCATTTCTTCGCTTTGTCGCGTGAGAGCTTACTCAAGCAACATATTGATAGGATCATCTGCTCCGTTGTTTTTCTTTTCTTCTTCCATTGAGGGGTTCTTGGGTGTGCGAGAGTGATTGTCTTCAATAGAGACAAGCTCGAGACCCAACTTGCTATACTCAAACCTCGTCAAAGACATGCACTGAAAAAACGATGAAGAGAAGCCTGCTCTGATACCACTGATTCGGATTATTTTCGGCATGAAATTAGAGCGGAGATATAATAAAGAAATGCACAGAGATATTGCAGATATTCAATAATATAACATAAATGTATCAGAGATGCAACCATAAACACATATATACAGTAATACACGATTTCTA